>CM076721.1:17623164-17691853 GCA_038501795.1 Pseudopleuronectes americanus
GGGGTGTGAGAGGGGGTGAGTGGGGGTGTGTGGTGGTGGTGTGGTGGTGGTGTGGTGTGGTGTGGGGGTGGGGGGGGTGGGGGGGGTGGGGGTGGGGTGGGGGGGGTGGGGGGGGTGGGGGGGGTGGGGGTGTGTGGGGGTGTGGTGTGGTGGGGTGGTGTGGGTGTGGTGGGGTGGTGAGTATGATAACTTCTCCACAATGTGTTTTCAGTGTGCCTCTCAACTGCTCTTATCTATCACACAGTATATACCCTGTTGAAGATGAAAATAAAGATAGCAGTTAAATACAGACTCAGGTGCATTGTTCACACAGATTCATTATCTTTGACACACTGTTTACCGATATGAAATCAATTTATATCACATCCTAAATAAAGGATGTATGATTACTATGCAGGCTGAAATCTATTTTTACAATATTATTATTTTACATCCTTTTCCTCTATCAATAGTTTAAAATCCAACGCTCTGATCTGCTTCTCTCCCCTTTCTTGCATTTAGGTCAAGACTCAAGGTGGAGAGAAGCCAGAGTTAGGACATACAATCTGCAGCCAACAAAATAGAAATGAGGGAAACAGTCACTGTTCATAAAGATAACATCTCCATAAAACAAATCAAATTAACACCATGCCATCATGGCAGTGTAACAACACTTATTAAAGAGTGGATTCATTCAATTGGAATAGAAGCAAACACTCTCATTATCACGTCAAAATACAACCTCCAGTGTATTATTAACATAATCACTGCATATTCATATCAGCCCTGATGGACGTGAATGTCACTGGGATGTGGGATTTTTCATCCATCACATCCCTGCTGCGTAACACTATGTTTTTACTGCTGCTCCACTTCCTTGGATCTCTCTCTCTCTCTCTCTCATCTCTCTCTCTCTCTCTCTCTCTCTCTCTCTCTCTCTCTCTCTCTCTCTCTCTCTCCCTCTCCCTCCCTTAGCCCAGCCCCCTTGATCCCCACTGTCCATTGGTGTCTTCGGTGTCTCACCCCCCCCCCTCCTACTCCTCGCCTCCTTCCATAGGTATAGTCCATAATCAGTGTCCATTGGTCTTTATTATGGCCTGTCCCCCCTCCCACTTGCCGGCTCGTGGCCCTGCCCATGTTCACTGTGTCTCGCAGCGCGTCCATCTCCTGACGTTCAAGTTCGCAGGGACGTCACGTCCGCACTTGAACTTGCAGCTCGGGGGGGGCTTCGCTTCTATTACCCCCCATCACTTCACTCCGTCTTTGCGAGAAAAGTCATGAGGAGCTCCGCACAGCGCGCCGCGCTCTCAGCCGCAGCCTCTGTATGATCCACAGCGCGCTCTCCTTCTTTTTTCTTTTTCTTTCTCCCCCGCTCCTGTTCTCTCTGGATGTCAGACGCATCAATGAAGATATTTCATTTGGAGTCTATCTCGTAGGAACGGATTTCCCAATGTGAACTCTGCCGACCGGCCGCCACTGAACCAACATGTCTCGCCGAAAGCAAGGCAAACCCCAGCACTTGAGCAAACGGGAGTTTTCGCGTAAGTGGACAGAGACACGCTTTTGCCTGTGTTTTCTTTTTAACCACCTCTCACTCTTCAGAGAGCCACCTCTTCTTCCCTTCCCTCCCCGTGTGTAGGGCAACTTCCTCGGGGAGTGTTGATAGGTACGAGACGGCTGCGCGCACGGAGCCGCCGCTGTCCTGAGTGAAATGACCAAACGCACGCGTAGCCGAGACCACAGGTTATTTCAGAAACGATAGTCCGGTGAAAGTTTTGCAACAAGCCGACAGGGAGCTTGAACTTGGGCCGGTGACGGTGTTGAATAACGCAGCCTTCCAGGTTTCCTTCGCCATTAAAGGGCATGCATGGGCTTTATGGCCAGAGACCTTTGCCTATATGAAGCCAGCCCCGCTGCCGCCGCTGCCGAGAAGTTTCCAGCTGTCTCCTGCTGCGTTAAACCTGCTCCGCCACTCCTGCCTACCTGCACTGTGGCTCGCAAGAATGTATTTACAGAGTTTGGTGCGGGGTTCGGACACGGGGAAGTGGTGTTTACATACCCACTTGTCCACAGCGCAGCGCAGAGACCTCGTGTGTGCGTTACGGACGGAATATTGTGCCTGTGCCGCACATTCCTCGCAGCTCTCTGTTTAACGTCAGCGTGTGTTTAACGTGCGGAGCGTTGTCTTGTATCATAAACAGATATGCGTTGTGTTATCCACAGTAATCTCCCCGCAGCAGTCGCTGTTTGGGGACCGGGGTGAGGGAACGCAGGGAAGTCGTTTTTACGCGCGTGTCTGATTAAATTGCGGAGCCCTGGCTGAGATTGTGCGATGTGTGTGCGCGTGTATGCTTGTTGTTCCACGTTATCGTGATGCATTTATGTTTGCAGGTGGGATTATTCCCCACCATGAGTGTTCATACCAGCAGGAACTGAATCTTTACGCGCGCCCGAGAACGTGGAGACGTCTCCAAATCCCCAGATTGTTTTAATCTACCCTCTAGCTGCAGATCAGGAGCTTGCATACGCTGCTTTAATTATTTTTTCAATCCTAAATGTTATCTCTGCATGCTGCTTCCTATACGGTTGAAACCAATTATGCTCTCGCAACATGTACTGTAGCCTATGCTTTCAGGGCAATTGTGGAAAGGTCTGCCAGTGGGGGGCGCAACGCGATTGTAGTCCTGTGGGCCACTTCTGAACTTGAACTTGATCCACTTAATCCCTGTGCTGCTTGAAAAAGCGCATGCAGAGGGTCGTTTTATAGTAGGAATGAGTGATTGTGGCAATAGTTCATGTCCCTTGCATCGCTCATAGGCCCAAAATAATGTAAGAATTGATTAATCAAAAATATAAAAAAAACAATGCAGAAAGAAAGTGTTCAAAGTCGAGCCTGTGTTTCCTTGGAACAATTCAAGAAATCCAAGATATATCAATACATCTTTTTAAAGGATTCAGTCCTTTAAAAAGAGGACTGAATCCTTTAAAGTTCAGTTTCATTTAGTTCGGCGTCATGATTTTACATATTCATATTATTTATTTGAGAACTCTGGATCCTGTGGTGATCTTTCCTGGTGCCAAGCGACAATTAATTACACATTTATATGTGCAGAGAAGAAATTATTGCACTGTATATAAATGAGGCATTTGTTTTCTCGTTGATTTTGATCAATGCAAAAAATGACCAAAAATAATCATATTTTGCCATTTTTTCTGCAAGTGCAATTGATGAAATTATTGATCCATGGAAAGTCATAATAGTCTAAAATGGCAAAGGAAGAGGTCTAATGATTTTCCTGATAGAGGAACAGACCCACTCCTGTATCCCAGTGGGAAACGTTGGCCCGAAACTACTTTAAATTCTAGCGCAGTCGGATGTCTGAAAAAAGGATTATATTTTAGTTTTCAAAGTTATTCACATCACTCTTGCTTGGCATCAAAATGAGATTATTTGGTTTGAAGGAAATCTCCCCACCTAACCCAGCCTCACACACCTCGCCTGTGTCCGCGGCATAAGCTGGTTGAGATAAGCGCCGGTAAAAATAGGGGCGAATTCCCTCATCTTTAATGCAGTCGAACATACAAGTAACGGGTGCCTATCTTGCATAGTCCCTCAGCACCTTCTCATCTGACCCGACACAGAATTAAAGGTTGAACTGGCGGCAAGAATTCATCACATCTTATCTCAACATCCCAGTCGGGGCGCCCGGTGTCGTTTACCGTGTGGCTAGATTACTTCTTTTTAAAATGCTCTCTCTCCTCTCTTCTCTCCCTCTCCCTTTCCTCTCCCTCTCCCTCCTCTCTCTCTCTCTCTCTCATGACACTGTGCTGAGGCATCTCAATACACACGCTGCATCTCTGCTGTATACCAGGCCTCACTTCATTCCAGGGGAGTGTGTTATATGTTACACCCTTAAAGACGCTCGCTGTATGCGGCCCCCTCTGCCGCCGCTGCCCTCCCCACCTTCCTGCCGAAATGTCAATCCACGCAGACGGATTTCTCTACGGAACAGCAGTTTAAACAGGCACGGGCTTAAGTAGGGGGGGGTATAGGTGCATGAGGAAAGAAGCTGCTGGGGTTAAAAAAAAGAAAAAGGGAGCTGACACCCGCGATGATTGGGGGGGGAGATGGGAGGGGGGGCAGTTGTCTGTAATACACCCAGAGCTGGAGGTGAAGCTTTTGCCCCTCAGTCTCCGTCTACACGGGACAGCTGAGGCCGTCTGGGAGTCTCATGGCTGCAGCTGGGGCTGGGGTCTGGGGTCTGGGGTCTGGGGCCGTTAGGAGAGGGGCAGAGCAGCCTGCGTGCCGTCATTTGCATGATAAACAATTTAAGATATGCATAGGGACACCGGAGCTTGTCTCCAGATTATGGATGGCCCAGAAAAACGAGCAGATGACAGTTTCTCACACAAACTAAGTGATTTGCGGAGTTGGTGTAAAACTGGATTTATTCCGCGGCATATAATTACTATTAAAGGGGGCAAGGGGGGGTGGAGCGGATTCATAGTTTTTATTTGCATTCCCATTCATTATTGTGTGGGCCTGAATGTTATCAGTGGGATAAATGATTGTTTGCTCTTCCAACATTGAGCAAGTGGAGCAAGATGCTCTTCATCGTTATGATTTAGGATGGGCTTCATCATGTCCCACATACTATAATTACTATTTTTACAAATTGTCTCTCTTCGCTACATTTCATGAGCCCGGTGCCACATTCTTGCGCTCATATCGCTGCGGTGGCGTGACTGGTATTTATCCGTCCCAGTATTAGCACCTCTTGCGTCCTCGCCCCGTGTACGGCCGCGTGTGGTAATGAGGCCATTGAAGCCGCTCGAATCGACCACCATCTCACACTCCTGCCTCCTTCCAGCGCGCCGCCTCCATTGTAACCTGGACTGTGAATCGATACTGAGTTAATTATGCCAGCCACCTTTCCTCCCCCCCCTTGCTTCTTTGAGAAAGAAAAACATTCGCTCAGCGGAGCGGTGATTCCTGTAACACCTCTCCGTGGATGCATGTGTGTCTTCTTGCAGCAGCTTGCCTGTCCTGTTTCTCCCTGTGCGTTGTGGAGACAAAGGTATTTAGCAGGCTCCCTATTGGCATCGTGCCACCTTTCTCCAAACCAAACCACCAGCCCCCCCTCTCACTCTCATAAGCACACATATACACACTGGGTATCTGTTAGGCAGAACTGGGGGCTGGGCTGTGTGTGTGTGTGTGTGTGTGTGGGGCGAGAGGCTCCCTGGTCGTGATGTCTTCCTCCCTGTGTCCGCTGTGTCTGTGTATGCGCATGGGGTTGATGGGCAAGTTCACATGTGGCGTGCGCCTTTGTTTCGGTGATCACTTTAATTGATAGTGAAAAGGCACAGGCGCAGGCTATTGTAATTATTGGATTGCCGGCTAATATTTTCAATATAAACTCCATTGTCTGTCCAACCTGACTTTAATTTGATCCTACAGCTGCTGTGGGCTCTGATAAAATCAGTCCTATTTTTGGCCGTGGGCTCCGCTAAGTCTTAATGGAGGTGAGCAGGAGTGGGGTTTTTAGGATGAATTTTTCATAGAGGACATTTTTGTATTCCGAAGCCAAGCTCCAAACACCCAGAGATGTTGTTCGGCGGAGATTCGTCAGCCTTTGTTGTCGGGTTGAGTGTTAGTGGCTTTGGCTGCATTCAAGTGCTGAAGTCTCCTGGATGTTTACATCTCGAGTGTGGATGCAGTGTTCAGCTAATGTATGTGCATACGTGTGTGTGTGTGTGTGTGTGTGTGTGTATATGAGTGTGGTTTTTGACCACTTAAACTGTTTACAGCCCTCGGTGTGCGTGTGTGTGAGAGAGAGAAAGAGTGGGTGTAGGTGTGTGTGTGTGTGTGTGTGTCGGGCTGTTTGTTAAAGCTTTACTACCCTGGGTGTGCAGGCTGAACATGAAAGGGTCTTTGACTTGGCAAGCCTCGCCTGAGGACACCCCTCTGTGGACCATGCCAGGCCAGACTTGGCACAGAGCGCTGGGCCTGAGGGACGGGCTGGGCCTAAATATCTGCGTGTGTGTGTGTGTGTGTTAAGAGTGAGGTAGAGGAGGTATATCTGTGTGTTAAAGTTATGTTTAGTGGGTTTATAGGAAGCAGGACTTATGGTGAGGTGGCGGCTTGGTGTGTGACTGACAGCGGGAGTGTATGTGTACTTAAGGGTAGGTATGCAGTAGACTGTGGGTCTGTGTGTCTGTGTGTGTGTGTGTGTGTGTGTGTGTGTGTGTGCGCTGTCCTCAGGGCTCCTAGCTTGGGCTTCCTGTGTCTCTGTTTGTCTTCTAACAACCCCTGTACGACAGCCTCAGGCCATTCAGGTGGAGGCTAGTTGAAGTATGCACACACAGACACACAGACACACACATCACTTGCACTCACACACTCACACACACACACATACACACAAAAAGAGGCTTTGACAAATGCACGCACCCACCCACAAATGTACACACACCTGTTATGAACACAACAATGTAACCCCCCCTTTACAGACACACACACACACACACACATACAGTGTTAAACCCCCTCCTGTGTAACTGTTTTGTCTGTAATAAATGTGTTTTGGCAGAGGCCCCATGATGTGCTGTGAGTTGATGAGATGTGTCAGAAACATATGATCCTTATTTTAGCCCCCTCCCCTCCATATCCCCCCCTCTCCCGTTCTCTCTGTTGCTCTCTTTCTCTCCTTCCCCCTTCTCACTGTCTCTCTATCTCGTTCTCTCACTTACGCTCTCTCTCTCTCCATGATTTGCTCCAGTAGTTTGTCTCGAGGGACTGGAAACTCTAAGTTTTGGCTACATTAGCGTGTCTGCACCTCTTAAAGGCTTCCAACATCCACTCTAGACCTCATTCTCACTCTCACAAATTTGGCTGCAGAGCAAGCCAGAAGACACACACACACACGCACAAACACACACACACAAACACACACGGCCTCTTTCTATCCCCTCCACCTACTGTCAAGCAAAGCTATACGACAGAAACAGCCTTGTTTGTCCACAGCGGCATCACGCGGGATGAAAAAGTATCCTCAGAAATAAGCATGTCCTGCCGCTGTCCTGTCAATAGCGTGGCAGGCAGTCACATCACGGGGTCAGGGGTCACCTGACAGCGTCAGGGCCTGTCACGCCAGCCGCCGGCTTCACCACCTGCAGGTTAATGACTTTATTTTTAGAAAGAACAGAAACCGAAAAGAAAAAGTGTCTTTGATACAGCTGAAGCCCAGGAACTGGTGAATGAGAGCAAAAAGCACAGAAGTGGTTTGTTAGGAGGCAGGTTGGTTTAACATGAGAACAGGAACAGAGATTTAACAAGGTCATTTTTATTTTTCAAAAAAGTGACCTGTTTTTCCTTTAAAGCCAGATTTAGGCTGCTGATTAAAAACTGATCTGGATTTTTATTATTTGGTACTTTGGTCCGTATTGCATTATCAGGACCTGTATCACTGCTCAGTGTGTCACCTCAACCTCTCGGGTTTCTGTTATGACTGTGTTGTTTATAGATGTGGAGCTGCTGGCCTGTTGCTTTGTCTTTCTCACACCCGTGGTGATAATGCTGAGGCCATGGGAGAGCCTCATGGACGAGGGCCTCATGTTAGTTTGAACCCACTGTGTCTGGTCACTATCTGTCTCTCATAGTGTTCCTTCCCCCCACTATCTGTCCCGCTGCAGCTCCCAGTGCTGGGCTTGGCCCGTCAGAGTGGTCGTGTCTGTGGGTGTGTGCAAGTCCATTTGTACCTTTTGTGTGTGGGTGGGTGGTCGTCTACAGCTGTGTCTGGACAGTCTTATCTCTACTGGAGAGATACGGCACAGAGGGGGCCCCTGCGCCTGACGTTACAATTTTCAAAACCCACTGCCCCTTTGTTTGTGTGTGTGTGTTTGAGGGAGTCTTAGGAGTGTTTTGTACATGAGCATGCAAACCATGTCTGCTGCAGCACTTTTTCATGAATGTATACTAATAGGTTGCTGTATTCCTCAGGGGGGGGTTGTATTCAAAAGCTCATTGCCTCCTAATAGCTCAAGTTAACTGTACATTTGATCTTAGATTCAAATCCCACGTCTTTTTAAATGATGATCAGAAGATGGGGCCTTCATTCATTTTTTAAGAGAGTGTTAATTTAGTTATTAGGAGCACTCCAGGCGCTATGGTGCTTTTGCTGCTCTGCAGCTTTGCATGCAAAATGCATGCAGGCGCAAATTTGGCACACCAGTGAGACCGACACACACCTTCATCACGGATGCGTGCACACAAATACTCGCACCTCCGCTCCATCACACCAAACTGACCCCCAGCCCTCATCGCACAGCCACATCCCACATACACACACATTCATAAATGCACACTCCTGTCCCTGGCAGCCTTTACTTTTGCAGGCTGAATCTCACTGATAACATGCTGGCGCCCTCATTTAAATTTGAAGCGCTTCTTTAATCTTCAAAGGCCTGATTGCTTTATGAATATGCATGAACTGAGCTGACTCTCAGTTCATTACCTTGTTGTAAATTCTAATGACCATTAGGGCCCCGCGCGGTAATTGCCAATTGTTTTGCATTTTTGATTAGCCCATTACCGGAGCGCATTCTGAACATGTCTGCCCTGCCTGCCTGCCAGGCCACAGCAAGAAGCGGAGGGAGGGAGAGAGGGGGAGATGAGGAGGAGGAGAGAAAAGAAAAAAAAGTGTGAGGTGTGCTAGTGTGCGGGCATGGGAACATAGTTTGGGTAACGCACATTTCGAGGCCTGGCTAGAAATGTTAGGAAGTAAAAAAAAACGGGGGATGAAAGACACAAGGCAAGAAACGTGGATGTTTGGATGTTCTAGATAAACAAGCTCTGTCCAGGGTTGTTCCTGCTGGAGCTTGAGTGCAAGAGCATGTACCTGGCTGCATCTACGTCAGCCTGTGTGTTGACTGTGTGCCTGGATGTCCGCCTCGCTGTGTGTACATGTCCAAGTTTGCGTGCAGCTCGCCGAGCGCAGGGAGGGGTGTGGGTGGTTGTGCTGGGGAGGGGTGGAGGGAGGCTCTGGCAGCACATCCCAATCCACGCCGTGCCTGGGACTTATGAAAGATTAATGGCTCCTAGCAGAATGGCATCACCCTGCTACAACTTGATAACATCTAATGGATAATTTAGCACACTAAAACCGGCAGACTGGTCCCACTCTATGGAGCAGGCAGGAGAGGACAGCAGCTGCTGGGCCTTTGGGGCCGACGCTGTGGCTGTTTGTCGGAGAGAGTGGCATGAAAGCGGGAGGAAGAGAGGGAGTGAAAGAGGCAGGAAGAGGGATGGAAAGTGTGTGTGTGTGTGTGTGACGATGACACAAGTCCTCCATGGTCCCGCTCCCTTACCAGGAGTAAGACGGTGGTTTCGAGAGTTGATGAGCCGATTAGCCAGGAAACTGTCACTGGCTCTCTCTCTGGCCGCTTGCATCTGAACTTATTACTACTCCTGGTCAGTGTTCTGTTGGAACAGGACCTGGAGCTGTTCCATCACGGAAGACGCTCGGGCAATTTACCTGCTCAGCACCTGGTATGATTTTGGGAAATCCTCCAGCACATCAAAAGCAATAACCACAAAATATACAAAAATCACATTATATTTAATTGAAGGCTGGTTACACCATAGGATTTTTGTTTGGTTGTTTCTTTGCGTAGTGAAGCCACATGCGTGCATTGCACAAAAGAACATACTGTCCACCCAAGATATAAAAAGGTACCTCCCCTAACCTTTAAGAATATGACACAAACTGTAATAATGCAAAATAAACTGTTCATTTAATAAACCTTCAGATATGGAAATGGACTGGAATACATACAAGAAACACCTCTCAGTATAACATGTCAGAACTCAGCAGCAGATTGACCATAAAGTTGAATCTGAATCTTTATCCTCAATTAGTTTCTTTTTTAAATTAATCATTCAGCTCATCAGTAGTAAATCATTTAGTCAGGCCACATGGTAATTCACAATGCTTTTCCTCTCTGGTGTCCTTATTTTCCTACTGGCCTCCATATTGTGTTTCTTCCCAACATCAAACCTATTCATGAATGTGAAAACTGCTGCTCGTTTAATTGAATCCATAAATGCTGCTGGATCTTTTGTGTGAATGGGGCTTCTGTCTGTTTGTTCACTTTCCCTCTCTCTCTCTGTCTCCCATGTAACGTTGATAATCTCCATAGCCTTTACGCAGCTTGTAGCCCTGGCTGTCTGTCTCTTATTCCCACTCCATTAAGCTGTTGACAGTTTGGTTAATCGTCCCACAGTTTGACTTCAGGGGGAATCGGGAGCGGGGTCAGCGGAGTCCGTCTCCGAGGTGTGGAGAGAAAGCGGCCTGTACGTGTGCGTGCTGCTCCTCACTCGGTGGCGTGCCTTCGTGCCGCGAGTTTGTCTCGTTTTAACAGGAGAGGGGGGTGCGTTGGCAGAAGAGAAGGAGGAGGAGAGGAGGAAGAGGAGGAAGAGGAGGAGAGGAGGAGGAGGGGGGGATTTCTGACTTTGCTCTTGGTCTTGAAGGGGCCAGGAGGGGCAATGAACACAATGGGGAAATTGTCCAGCTTGGGGTCAGCTCGAGAAAGTTGCTGGTCTGGGTTTCGCAGCCTGGCCGGTTGGTCTGTGTCCAGTCTGTGTGTGTGTTCACGCTCACACACACAGAGATTGAGAGAGAGAGAGGAGAGAGAGAGACAGAGAGAGAGAGAGAGAGAGAGGATGAGAGAGATGTAGCAGCAGCAGCAGAGCCTGCTATGGCCAAAGGAGTCTCAGGCAGACAGCATGATAGATGGCTTTGTTAAAGGGTCCCAGGGTGTCCCCTGAACTTGAAGCACTCTGTTTATCTTGAATAGGAGAAGCACAGAGTGTTGGGGGGGCAGCGTGCAGGAGAAGGAGGCGGAGGAGGAGTGAGGAGGAGGAGGAGGAGGAGGAGGAGGAGGAGGAGGAGAAAAGGAATGATATAGCTTTCAGGGGAAGGGAAAGAAATGGGAGTGGAGGAGGAGGAGGCGAGAGAGGGAGAGCGAGGGCCTGTATCTGGGCAGGCCTGGCTGGGGGTTGGGGAGGTTAAGGGCGGGTCGTGAGCAGGCACGGCTGCTGGAGACACAGAGCGGAGGGAGAGAGGGGGGATGGGGCAGCTCTCCTAGTAGCTGTCCATTAACAGATGAACTTGGCAATGGTCCAGGCCTCAAAGGTCTCGGGACACATACACACACACACACATACACACACATACATGTACATACACTCACATGCATGATGCATAGGTCCCTGGTACCTGCTGCCTGTGGATGGAATGCCACCACCCTTCTTTGTCCGGCGGCGAAAGAGGACACGTCTCTGGTTCACCTATGTCAGAACCAGTTCAGACCGGTTAGCCAGCCAGGCCGAAGGAGGCTAACGGACAGGCCTTGGTTGCCTGGCCCTCCTCTCTCTCTCTCTCTCTCTCCCGCTCCCTCTCTCGTCCCACATTCATATGGCCTCCTCTCGTCTCCTCTTCTGTTTTCCCGGCTTTAGAGGAGGAAACAGAGAGAACCTCTAACCTGGGGGCACAGGACAATGCAGAGGAGAGAAGAAAGAAGCGAGTGGAGCGTGGGAACAACGTGAGAGACGACCGGATCCGCTCGTAAACAGGGTGGGAAGAGGAGGGAAAAGTGTTTGGTTGTTGTTGGTGCTCTCCTCTTGATGGGCAACATGAGCTTAACACCGCGGCGGCTATTGTGTACTGAAAACATTACAGCAAACATGAGAGTGGCGAAAACTGGGAGAGAGAACTTGATATGGAACATGTACATAATGGACTGTTGTGCTCTGTGGGCAAGCAATCTTCTATCTGTGTCAACTTGGCATGCAAGAATATACGCACCGATCCATATTTCATATATGAACGCGTATGTATGTGGGCAGTAATGGAAATCATGTCTGCAAATGTGTTTGTGTCTGTGAACGCCATAAAATATGGACGCAGCTCCCTCTCCTAATTACGACTAGGATGTGTCCCTTGAGTTTTGAGAGCAGGCTGTTCGCCGTTCCACTTCAAATGCTTTCAGCTCGCACACAAACCCTGCCTCAAGATGGCAGATCAGAAAGCGCTGTCACATCACCAACATCTGAGGAATCCAAGAGTTTATCACTGTCAGAGCGAAGAATCTATTAATTCGAGTCCGTCTTTAGGCTACTGCTGCCGTTTGTCCGTCATCCGGATCAAAGTGTTCTGTGATTGATGATTTCATGTTTACAGTACGGGGTACGCACATGGTCACGAAGTCCGAGAAAAACAAATCCCAGACTCCAGGGTAAAAAATGTGACCGCGGTTGAAGCCGATGTGCACATGACGTGCTGATTGGAGATAAGTGATTTGTTAAAAAGTGGGAAATGTGAGTGTGAAGGCGTGAAGTGACTGAGAGGGAGCAGGAGGATGCGGTTAGGTGTCACCTTCCCAGCAAGCCTTGCAGGTGTGTGTCTCTCTGCATAGCCCCTTTTTCCACTGGTCAAAAAACACACTAACACCACCCACTAACATCTGGCTTTTGTCTGGAATAGGAATGGATACAACTGGCATAGAAATGGGTGGGGAAGTGATGGAAACGTGACACCTGGGTGAACGCGGGAATTTGGTCTTCTTTATTTTGGCAGTCCAGAAGCTGACACTGTCCTTTTTCTGCTTGACGCTTTAACACACATTAAACTTCTGGCGTTGGCACAGAAATAATAATGTTGGTCCGTTACTTATTGTTTTGAAATCTTTAGGAACAACTTGCAATGGCGATTTTTTACGTAATTTTCTACAAAATACACCACTGGCACGACGTGGAGGTGAGACAGCTTCTCTGTTTCTGACACGTTCCTGACATCGAGCACGAATCACAGGGGGACAAAACACTGAAAGGCAAACTGGCTATGGGAAAGGAGTCAATGGTCTTTTTTAGCAGGTTTAACCACGTTTAAAAAACCTGCTAATTTTGGTGTAAAAGAGGTATAAATACCTTTCTCCCACCTCACCCTGCCTTTGTCTCTCCTTTTTTTTTATTGTGACTAATACACACTCGACAAAAGACTTCAAGTCACAGCCACAGAACTTGGCTCATCTCTCATATCTTTTTACCATGAGATTCATTCTTTAAATGTTGTTAATTGCGTATTTATATAATGTCCTCATTTGTACACAGACATTGTGAGTTGTCAAGTACCCAAACTCGGCGTTGCATGCTCAGTCACATGTGATGTGGAACGGCAGTTGTGTTAGATCTTGTGTCAATTGACAGACTGGGTTCTTATGTATGAATTCAGCCCATGCATGCTGCAGGGCAAACATGGTTAATGTATGTTTGCGTGTCTGTGTGCGCATGTGTTTATGTGGGTCTCCATGTAAATGCATGCAATCCCATTTGCATGTATTTCACACATGCTCACATTAATTTGATATTTATAAAGAAGGTTCTTCGTTTCATCTTCCCTCTTTCTTCTAGCAATTCTCGCTCTTGCTCTATTTCTCAGAAATGTGTTTTCTTTTCCAGAACTCATCCGCGGCTACATCGGTGCCTAAGCCAACTAAATATCCCGCTTGTGTGTGTGTGTGTGTGTGTCTCTGTGTGTGTGTGTGTGTGATGATGGCTGTTTTTATAATGCCCCCCTGCAAATTTGCATATGTATATGCGCAGATTGTATGAGAAGAGCTCTCACACTTAGAGCAGTTGGATAGGGAGGGCGATGGGGGCCATTGCAAGGGTTGTGTATAGTTTATTTGTGTCTGTGTGTGTGTGTGTGTGTGTGTGTTGAAGGGGGGTCGTGATGTCCCCCCCCCCAGACAAAGCCAGCCACTGCTCCCAGATGGTAGTCTGCTCTCTTCGGCCATGTGTCTGGTGTGTGTGTGTGTGTGTGTGTGTGTGTTTATGGATACAAAGACGGAGAGAGTGAGGGAGAAATTTGCAAGCGAGAGTGTGTGCATGAGAACCTGTGAGAGGATGCTGATGGAGGAACATTGTGTGTGTGTGTGTGTGAGTGTGTGTGTCTGTGTGTGTGTGTGTGTGTGTGTTTGCACTTACTCGTGGACATATATGTAAAGAAAGTGAGATTCACACAATTTAATATATCATCTCCTCAATGGGTTTTCACAGTGTAATTCAAAGCAGCACAGTGTGTTGTCTGTGCCTTGTTCTATATGCATTAGAAGACATAATGCAAGGCAGACAGACAAAAGGAGAGATAGATTGACTAAAAGGAGGGATGGAAAGGGGATGAGTGGGTCTCAGAGGTAGGGCTTGGTGATTCTTTGTCTGTGCGCTGTTGACCTACTGGAGAGATGTCCATAGACGTCTGGCTATTGGGGTCAGTATTAAAGACAGGCGTCAGGATTATGGTTATCTCAACTGTCTCCTGGACAGTGGGACTGGTAATTAGGTGGCTGGGACAGAGATATTAAGAATTTTTTGCATTGTGAAGGACTTACAAGTGTCTTTTAGAAATCAGGTGCCAGAACTTTAGGGTATGTGTACATGTAGGCAACAGGCTGAATCGTGAACTTTATTGATCACGCACTTGCTTAAGCAGTGTGCAGGTTACTGGAGGATTGCAATGGAGGGCACACCACAGAACTTGATCCTTCTGCCACTTCCAGAGTTGGCTGCGGTAAACATAAACAAAGATAGTCACCTTCAAGAAGCTCAATATTCGGCAAATGTTAAGATCAAGACAGTAAAAGCGAAGAGACCTCCGATATTCAATAAGAAAACCCTGGGTCCTGTCTACGTCCTGGTGTCCCTCTGAGGCCGTATATGTTAAAACAGGCGGCCCTGTTACGAGAGGGCGTATCTATAGCCTGGACAGACTCCAGCTCCTCTGACCTTGATGTTTGTTTTTCTTGTATCCCCAGACATAAACACAGCTCTCGCACACTGACACACAGACACACAGACAGATAGGAAGTCATCTCTGATGTCTTTTTCTTCCAGGCTCCTTGGTGAACACCAGGGCAGATGCTTTGGATATAAAGCAGGACACAGGGTGTGTGTGCATGGGTACATATCATATGAACCTGAAAGGTGTGTGTGTGAGTGTCAGTGTGCATTTCCTCACCCTCACGCCTCCCTCCCTCCCTCCCTTCCTCCCTGGCCCTTCTCTCATTCTCTCAGACTGGTTCCCTCGCTCTCCCTCCCCGTCTCCGTTCTTTTTTGACCAGGTAGTATTTTGTTATCAGACAAGAAACCAGACTTCCTTATGACAACCCTTTACCCCATAGTTCAAAGTGCCAAGTTTATTGAGGCAAGCGCTCCTCTGCCAGACCGCTCGCTGGCAGAGGAGTGCTTTCCATGCTGGACATGCCCTGTTCTCCCAAGGCTCTAGTATTGCTGTGGTCTGCCAAGTTGTGGGGCCAGATTGCCTGTAATAGGCCTGCCATTTCCCTCTCATCATCTGTCAGCACTCTGCATCCAACGGCAGGGTCCAAAGAGGGCTACCACTCTCCAATTAAAAAGGTTAATTTGCCCTCGCCCATCTCTTCCGCCTCCCCTCCTCTACAGCTTGCTACGTCTTCATTAGCACTCATTTGTGCTTCTCTGTTGCTTTTCCTCTATCGTTATTTTATTTCTTCCTCCCTTCTTCTTTTAATTCCCTTTCGTGCCTAAACACGATTACAAAAAAAAGGGGGTGAATGTCCACTGGCATTATAATTTTGAAAGTGCTGCTTTTTTATATCCTCTTCTGAGCAGTTCACAATCCCCTCTTTTAGTGGGGGAAGCAGGAGATTTAGGAATTCTTTCACTTTTTGGGAAATACATTAGATGACGATTGATACAACTGTATCTGTAATACAATTTTTTTTAAAGAGATTAAACAACCATCATACAGTGTGTTAATTATTAGGCTTAAGACATGCTAGTAGGTGAATTTGTCACTTTTGAACTGTGCAAGTTTCTATGCTAATCTAAACAAATGTCCTGCTGGTTGTAACTTAATATAACCAACAGACATTGGGCTCCTGGTAATTGAAATTGAATAGTCTCTTTAAAGTTCATTTGCACCATTCAAATGTTTATGGACATCGAATTCATTGCCAACAATTTCAATTGCCACTTTCACTAAGCATGACAAAGCTTTTAATTCCCAACCCTAACCCTAATGGCATGTGTTGCCAAAGTTCAAATACAAGTACCTCTATTCTAACCAGAAGTGGTCACATTAATAATATGTACTGAAACTCAAAGCTCCCACCACCTCTCAACACCTAATTTGACTTTTTCAAGGTGTCATTAAGTAAGGATGCTCAACAAGTGCCACAACCAGATTTGGCATTTCCATAATTGTAAAGCATAAGAGAAAAGCTCATGACTCTTTCCATGTATGTGGTGACCGTGCTTCATCGTCATCATCCTCTCACAGTGGGGCCGGTCTGTTAAACCTCAGCCAAACCTGAGGGGATGAGCAGGTGAAACAGTGAAGTCACAATCTCCCTTTCTGTGATCTGCCCCATTCAAACAGAGGGAGGGCAGATCTTTTCTGAATGGACAGTTTTCAACTCCCTCTGTCTACATCTCTGCTTAAAGGGCCTCTTCCTCTACCAGCTCAGTTCACCTCCCCCCCCCCTCTCCCCCCATGCCCCTAGTTCTCCTCACTCCTGTCACCTTTTCTATCCGGGAGGTCGAAGGAAAGGGGCCTTTTGCATCACCCCTCCTTCCTCTCAGTGTATCTGAAAAAAAACGAGTATGGACGTATGTGGACATGTCGCTTTGTGAACCCAAAGCCCAGGAAGGAAGCCGCCTCTAACCGCTGTGTGTACTGCTGCTTTCTGTCAGTTGCCCCTGCTGTCAAAACTCCATCACAGCACCGTGAAGCCCGCAAACCGTTGTTGGGCTTTTTGGTGTTTTCGTACTTTTCAGTATCTAGGAACAGGATATTAGGTCGGTAACTGAAAGATAGAATCGGCTTGACCATTTCCACTTCTGGGATTTTGCTCTTGACTTGTTTAATTGTATCTGATTCTATTAGACTGTGGGGATTTTATCTAAAGCTTTGGCAAAATAATTTGGCAAAACTTTGTTCAGAGTTTTCACGGTTTTGATATTTTTCTGATTAATTTCAAATAGTTATTGTCGACAAAAAAGGAATATGGATCTTTTAAATCTTTGTTTTTTAACAGAGATAAATTGAACAAAAATTTGATTCTATCTGATCGCTTGTGCTGTTGGCAGCTAATTCAAATTAGCACAAAACACAGGCTCAGTCTTACGGTTATTTTACCTTAATAAATCGGCTGTAACAGCTGCGTTGTCATCTGCTGTTAAGTGTAGTGGCATACTAAATGAAATTGGGGGTCACTCTTGGTAGTTTTAGCGATTAACATAAGCTAATGACTTGGAAGGATGAACAGGAGGTGCAGATAAAGGGGGGAGAGAGGGAGGGAAAGAAGGGGGACGTTGTCTGGCTCCCTCACTGGCCATTAAAGTCCTGCCCCTGGACCGCGAGAGCGGGCCAGTTTCCCATGCACCGGCGGCACAGGCGGGCCCTCTTTGGTTACACAAAATGTCTGCCCCGCACGGCCACGGAGAGAGATATTATTAGCGTTATTTTGCCTCAGTTATCTGAGAGCCCGGTGCTATTAGGCCCCCGTGTTTGAGTGGCCGACAGACACTTGAGTTTCTGCTGCAGATTAAATGAAATTTTAGCAGCTTTTTCTTGGGGCCAGGCCATAAAACCACACAAAGGAAGCAGCTGCCACTAATGTAATCTAGAATGGGTGCTGCCGTGTAAGGCTGTCCACCACTCTTTTGTTTTTCCCCATCTTCTCCGCTGCACAGCTTTTTACCCCACTCCCGACACCCTTCAACTTCAACCCTTCCTCTTCAGCCAATATCCTTTTTCTCTCACTGCACTTAATTCCTCTTTTCATCATTTCTTTCATGAACTGCAAAATGTGATGAGACTGGATGAGAGCAATAAAGGGCCATATGTGTTAAGAGCGTGCATATCTTTTTATGTCCATATATAGGTACACGGCGGTGTCAAAGGTACATGAGATACTAATCAGATTGGGTTGTTCTCAGGCACTCTCCCCTCCTCTCGTTGTTTTCTGTAGGCGTGCACCATATCAGCTGGACATGTATGGAATGAGCATATAGGAGCTGTACAGTTTGACCTTGCGCAAATTCACAAAGTTCATTTCTGGGAAAGCAACACAAGCAGTTCACCGGGGTCAATGCCCCCGCAACCCCCCGCGTCAGTCAGAGGTTGTCAGCCCCTCTCAAAATGACCGGGTGGATCTTGAGAACCTGACTTCACGTTGGCAGGGAGTGGAGCGACATTCCTGTCAGGGCTGTCATTGTCTAAGTGACACGACAAAGAGAAAGTAAAAAGGGAAAGAGAAGCCGCAGCAGTCACATGAGAATTCCCAGTAGTGGTAGCTGTTTGTTAATGACATTCTTTTATTTATTTGGATTCTGACATTTGCATCAGCGGGGCAAGATTTCGGCATGTTGCTTCACGTAGAGACGCCGTCGCTGCCTCCTGTAAATGAAGTTTTATAGTCCGTTAGAGAAGCTATAGCACAAACATCTGGCCCATAAATCTCAGGTGGTGCGGCCGAGTGCAGTCTGAGAAACCAGCTCTACCCATCCCCTGATCAGCCATTAATCCAAATTTCCACACTTTCACACTGACTTATGAGTGTACGGTTGGTTAGCTGGTATAAGCTCTCCAGGAGTGCAGGCATTGCATTGCATTGCTGTGCTGCTGTACTGTTGAATCCACATGAAAATAAACTAATGTATAATGCAAATTATTTTAGCACCATTCTGGCCCATTCAAGCAGTTGCACATTAAGTTCTAGTGAGTGTCAAACATGTGCGTTTATCCATCAATCCTCAGTGTATCTGTGTACGTGTGTGTGTCTTGCCACTGCCTGTTGTGGAATGTCTGAGTTCATGGACCCTCTCTGTGCAGGGACAGTGGCTTGGAGCTGAACCATTCCGCCAGTCAGTCAGTCAGTCAGTCAGTCTGTCTGTACATTGGTTTGTCCTGCATGTCCTGCATGTCCTGCAGCTGTCTGTAGCATAAATCCTTCTGTCACCTATAAGCAACACTGGCTTTCTCCACACATCCTGCTAGTCAACTCTTTCTCCAGTCTGCAAACTCGTTTAACTTTCCCTCAGACATTTACCAGCAGAATCTTTCAGGAATTTATTCTTATTGCCCTTTCGCCGATGATTCCTTGACCTTTGCTGATCCACTGGAGAAGTTTGTACCTGTTAACCCTCCTGCTCCGTCTTAAGTTTTCATGCTGCCTCCTATTAGCTCTGTTTCTTGTTATTTCCCCTTGCTTTCAACACTGCATCCTAATAAGAAACAGGAGGATTTTGTTGTGCTGTGGCACATATGCACTCTTACACACAGACGCCACACATGTTTACTTAAACCTGATGACCCAATAGAAATAGCCCATGCCCCCCTTTTGCCACCCTCCTTTTCTGCTCCTCTGCTCTGCCCTCCCTCCTTCCCTCCCTCCCCAGGGTAGGTCGCTATAGCCCCCCTTTAAACATAGTGATCTATAGGAGCCCTAGACCCAGACAGATTTTTGGCACGGCTGTGCAGGTAGCATTCCAGCACGGTTTGAGATCTTAGGGCCCTAGCCTCGTTAAAAGCCTGATTTATGCTCTACAGCTGGGCACAAAGGAACCTACAGGTTGGCTACCTTAATTAATATCACGCTCACTACTGCTTGGACCTATGCATGTTCCTGACACACCTCCAGGGAGAATAAGCGGAAGGGTCCACATGCTGTATTTTTAACAGGCCAGTGACAGTGTATGTGTGTGTGTGTGTGTGTGTGTGTGCGTGCGCACCACACGAAACTGAAACGACACAGGTCACTGTGTTAAATATAATTTCAAATGATACGTACACGGACTTATAGTGCCACCGAGTTAAACGTATCCCTGATACATATGCAGATTTAGTCTCCTAGTAGCCTGGGTGACTCGGCACAAGGTCCTAAGGTCCACCATTTTATCTGCCTCTCATGCGCCGCTATGGTGGCTGATCAGACCACATGTCTTCAATTAGCCAGCAGGAATCTGGTACGGCAAGGCTCGGAGATGAAGAATTGTGTGGAGCGTTGCCTGACATTGCCAAGCATATGGCCAATCCATCTTATGGGCTGCTATTGATGGTAAACATTACATGTCGGTATTAACTGGCTGCTTTCACCCCGTTCTAGCCCTATAGTATTTTCTCCTGCATGTACAGTACAGGCCTGTTCCGCTTGGAAGGAATACTGTGCCCTGCAATGTAGAATTCAATCGTGACTCATTTTGTTTGACAACCAGCCGAATGGGGTATTTGTCCGAAACAACATGTCATAAATGTGCCGGGGATTTTTTACTTCTGGAACCAAGCTGTTCAGCTCTGTGTCTTCAAGGGGCTGAAATAAGGCTGAACAGGAGGCCATTTTGCAATTTTAATCAGGATTTGGAAAGTGCCTGGGTTGCGAAGTGGCCCAGCACTATTTTCTCCTTGATGAATTAATAATGGAACAGGAAATGGAGGGCTGGATGAGTGGATAGTTCAAGCATTGATGTCCCACTGTTTGGGGCCATGTCCTTATTACGGGATCAGTGAACTTGAAATCTTTGGATATAAACTTGGTTTACAAAAAAAAAGAGACTCTGAACCCAAGTCCACACTTCAGATCTGAGGTCACCACATGGGCATGCATAACTCTTTCTGTGTGCCACTTCTACGAGGAAAATGGATTTGCAAGCTGACCTGAGATACCCCTCGATCTAAAGAGTCCGGCTATTGATGCTTCCTTAACCACTCGACCACCGTGTGCACAGTCACACACACCAGATGGGACGCGTGTTAAACCCTCAGCCTCCACAGCTCCGGGCCACGGGACACTCCAACACACTGGTCCTCTTGTTCTAAAGTGCCATGTCCCTCCACAATGCCTTGAGGCTCGTATGCATAACGAGCTGCTATGGTTGGCCCGAGCTCACATGCCCTGGTCCTCTCACCCCGAGGTGGTAGGACAGGGTGAAAAATAACTGCATGTTTAAAACAGCCCTTGTTCACTGGTATCTAAATGATGACCCATGCTCAAGAGCTTCTGGGCCTACTGCGAGTGTAACAAACAACTGAGGTCAGCAGTCGTGGTAACTTAGCGTTCCCTAACAGTTCTCCACCTCCGCTTCAGCACCAGGGCATGAAGATGTGTTGTTTTCAAGTGCAACTAGAATCCCGAGATGCACAGGCCCTCAACCTGCTCCGTCCGTACCACAGAGATTAAGATAACAATGAGTATGTTTGCCTGTTTCGCCTCGTACTCATTTTTTCCTTCGCCCATATACTATCCGTCTCAGTTTCTCTGGAAACATTATTCACAGTGACAGAACACCACAGGCCAAAAAAGGTAGGAGGAGAAAAAAAAACAGACTTGCACACACTGGTCTGATGGATGGATTCTGAGATCTGCCCGTCACTAAATGAGTGGGTGGAGAGGATGAGAGGTTTATGGCACAGGTGTTATTTTTTTTTAAAATTATTTACAGGCAAAGGTAGCATCCACTTGAGTTTTAGAAAATAAAGATGTAGGGAGCTTCTGTTGTGTGATTATGAACAGACCCACTTCAACCTCCCTCAATCCTGTCATCAGAGTGTGTTAAGGAAATAGCATGATGGAGGGAGGAGGGACAAAAGAGCGTGCAGGCAGGAGGACGAGAGAATGAGTCTATCCTACACACACGGAAGTGTTTACGCAGTCCAGACAGACTCTCTCTCTCTCTCTCTCTCTGTGTGTGTGTGTGTGTGTGTGTGTGTACCTGGACTTCTCTCAGCTCAAATAGCCTGACTGCAGGTCTGTGCCTGTAGATCAGGTGAAGTCTCTGTAGTCTCCCTCACTGCCCACTCTTCAACTTTTCTTTTCTTTTCTCTCTCACTCACTCTCTTTCTCCACAATACCAGGTTTAATGGAAATCTGTTCTTTTATTTTTGTGTAATCTTGCAAACAAACAAACCAACCAACCAAACAACAGACAGGGGTGAAAACATAACCTCCTTGGTGGAGATAATGAGACCATTTCCCTGGAAGAGAAAGTCCTTGTTTTTTAAAAGTATTAGAAAATCAAAGTAAAAGAAGATGAATACATTTGTGCCACACTTCATGGTCCAGAACATCCTATAAAAAGTTCAGTCATGTTTACAAGAAGAGAAAGGGAGTTTTTTTAAGAAAGACAGTTAATTTGTACTTGATAGAAGGAGGAGAGGGCAGAGTGCAACAATTGATTTTTTTTGAATAAATTAAGAATATAAAAGCAAAATATTCTTGTTCTTCAGTAGCATGTAGATAAAAAAACAAATGAAACCGCAACAAAGACAAATCAAAACGTCTGTCAAGCAGCTCCCTTTCCTCCTCCTCATATCTTTGTACGGTGGTCTTGCACACAAGCGAGAGAAAAATAAGAATCCTGGTAAATATCATTCTTGTTAACTTCCCATTATTCAGTTTTTGTTTACTGATACTACTAAAGTGCGTGTGTTAAATATCTATCGTCGTAGGAACTGATTCAGTTTTCTTCAGTCGGTTTTTAAACCCTAATTTTCAGACATTTAGCGATTGTCTTGTTAGGTTTCAGTCTTATTACTGAGAGTGAGCTCTCATGTGTCTCTCCTGTTTCTTAATGTCAGTGGAAATAGTCAATTCAACACATCTTAAACCAGCGGCATCTTGTGATCGTTGTGCATCCTGATAATCAGCTGTTTTTCCATGTGGGGTCGTAATGTGACTGCAGTGTGTTCACTTCAATTCACTGCAGTCCTTCCCGTGCAGTGTTTGTGCTGCTCTGTCCATCTCCCTGCATGTCTATGAAGACTGGGGAGGAGGGGATGGGGTGTGTGGAGGTCAGATACAGAGCCCTGTATGCTCCGGTGAAGCCGAATCGCGTCCCGGCAAATGGTATGCAGGCTCATAACGCGCTCCACTCGTCCAATAGCCGGAGACGAAACAGTTTTGACAGTGTCGAATGCCCTGCCCCGGGGGCCTTATCATCCCTCGCTGCTTGCCTGCCCCTCTCCCCTGTTTCTCTCCTCCTGATGCTATCTATCTGGAGATTTATGCAGAAATGTGCAGCTATTCGACCTCTCCGGTCCCCCTCCATCCTTTCTGCAGGGACGCCAGCCTGTCATAAGCTGAGCTATGCAGAGATAGTGAAGCTCGGGCTGCTGGCCTCATGTCTCACGTAGGCTATCTTGTCTGTGCACTTCAAACAGGGATGATGCTTGTAAGGAAAGACAGCACACGCTCTCATCTGAATGCCGTGTAGTGAAGTCAAAATAACCCACGTTCTCTTCCATTGTACTGAATTTTACTATTTTCTGATATATTCCTCATTAGCCTATTTTACTCCCTCCCTAAGCTGCAGTTTATTGAGACGTATCTTTTCTTTGACAGAACAGTTTTCACTTTTCCCCTCTGAAGTGCTCAGAGACTCCTGGCCCATCTGGGATATTGCCCGAGTCCAAAAATACTCCTGCTTGATTAAGTCTTCTTATGTACCTGGATATGTGTGCTTAAACTGACACTTGGCAGTTTGCAGCTTTGATTCCACTCCTTTATTTAATACCTACTCCACTGAGCGTTGGCTTTTGTTGACGGCGGTTTTGATCCTGCGAAGCGGATCCCAACTCAATAAATAATCTCTGCGGATGCTTACATAAGCGATGGTCCATTTAATTAGACTGGTTAAGCTTAGAAGCCCAGAGGTCCTTTCACCGTACCATTAGAGCTAGGATGAGAAACAAGTGAGTGCGGCCTCCCATCGTCGCTGGTAAGCAGAGAGCAAATAATGATCTGCAGCAGAGACGCGCCTGGCCCAGCCTATTAGGAGGTCTGCCGGACCCAGCCGTCCAGCTGGGCTTAGTGGGGATGGATGAACGGATGGATAGGTGGAGGAATAGAGAGATATACGGAAGGATGGATGGGTGGGCGGACGGTCAGTTCAAATACAGTTCAACCAACAAAAGATCAAAGGGAGTAAGGTTACGCAGGTAATAGGACAACGTAGAGCAATTCAAATGTTAGAATTATTGTGGCAAGTGTATTACATTCAAATATATATATCACACTCTCACACGCTCAAGCAAATGAACATGCATGCCCATTGAAGAAACTATCACACTACAACACATGTATGAAAAACACACCGACTTCCCCAGCAGGCACACACACACACAGACACACACGCATTTGTCTATTGTGCGGTGCATGCATTCATTGCCCTCTGTGTGGCAGCCATCTGTCCATAATGGTTTCTTAGTGTCTCAGAGACGCTTCAATTCCACTGTTGCTCTTATCAACTTTCAGGAGAAGGAGAGGGGGATAAGAAAGGTAAGAAGTGTGACAGTCGGACTGGAGACAAAGCTACAGCCAGCAGTTTACTTTATACTGGGCACAGACCCTCAAGGACAACCATGCATCTTTATCCGGAGGACCCCCCCCACCCTTTGCTTGCTAATACCAACTATAGGTTTTCTTCTCTCCCCTTACTTCTCTCGTTTCCTATTTTTAGCTCTCCATTTTTTTCTTTTTTTCACTACCCATACTACACCCTCTTCTCTTTTTTTTTCTGTCCTTACATGTGTGATGAGTTCAGTGGTCAGCTTCTCGACCAGTGTCACAGGCCCTGGTTATTTTCCCTGGCTGGCTTTTGGCTTGACAAATCGTATTTCCTGTATCCTACTTTGTCTCAGGAACAAGTGTTGGTCAAACAAGCCTTTTGTCTCTGGCCAGTGGCTCGGTGCACCCCGGACAAAGAAGCATGTGTATGAACCCAGTAGTGTGTGTGTGTGCGTGTGTGTGTTTGTGTGTGTGTGTGTGTGTGTGTGCGTGCTGCGGTGACCGAGAAACACATAGAGACAGAGAGAGACAGAGAAGTGAGGTGGAGGACGTAGAGGACCGAGAGCATCTTTCTGGTGATAACATGGATGAGACACCAATACCCAAAATATGAAAGGAGTTGAATCATTACAGCAAAGTTTTTTCCCACAAAGCCTTGCCGGCTAAGTCAGATGAAAGTCATGTATACAAGAGGGTGAATTTAGAGAGCCAAGCAAGCCAGGGAAGAAAAGCTCTAATGGGAGCCTCTGCCATCCCCCCACCACCTTCTCCCTCTGCCTCACCCTTCACCCCTGTCCAATCCCTGCCTGTGAATACCCTAATGACATAAACAGAGTGGTAATCACATTAACGCCAGTTATGGCTGAGGCACTCTTAAGAGGCACTGTATTGACAACAATCCGTCTTCCCGAGGCACTCACTCCAACACCTATAAACACTTATGAATATTGGCAAAGACCTACTATTAGCATAATCACTTTTCAGGTGTGTGTGAGTGCTCCCGAGCCTGGCCGACTGATAACTTTGGGAAATGGCCGTGACACACTGCGTCCCCTTCCGTCTTCTGTCTCTGTGGCTTCCTCCTCCTCCTCCTCCTCTTCCTCCTTCTCCGTTTGGAAGGCCCTGCGAGCTAATCCTGTTAGCTCGTTCTTCCATTAGCTAAATGACCAATATCAGTGAGAGCTGCGTGGTCCCATCAGGATGGCCTGAGTCCGCCATCAGGGTTGGTCAAGGACAAACAAAAGAAAAAAAGAAGATTATAGAAGAATGGAGGTCAAGCCAAGTCCGGTAACTTTTAAATGTATAGAAAGTTTGACGGAGCAGGCTGATAATTGGTGGGCTTGATTCAGAGATGAAGTCATGAACGAGACGGATGCTGAGAGATCTTTCCCTTCATGCGTCAATAATGGTCGTGGTCGTCTCGGCGTCTGTTGTTTTGTTTGTTTGTGTTTGTGGCTATGTTTGGCCTAATAGGATAATGACGAGACGGGGTGGCATGGTCACTGTGTGTGTGTGTGTGTGTGTGTGTGTGTGTGTGTGTGTGTGTGTGTGTGTGTGTGTTGTGTGTGTGTGTGTCTGTCTGTGGAGATTGAGGCAGATCGTGTGAGACTGGGTTTTGGGGGTGGGGTCACTAACAATAGAGCAATCTGCATGAGTGAAATGTCTGTGGAGCGTCAGTCTGCCCGATCTGTTTGTGTGTGTTGCTTTGTATGGTCAACACTGTTGTCTGGCGTGAAGACGGTGTCGGCAGCTCGCAGGCGACCGTATCTGCCATCGAAGGCGCCATAATTTCCCCTCTGCCCTTGCGTCAGTTGGTCTTGTTCATTTTGCGCGAGCCCTGGATCATATTCTGGGCCTGATAGCAGCTCACTATGTCCGTTAGACACCGCAATGCCCCCCCCCTCGGTCCCCCTCCCCTCTCTTCCTTTGACTGTTCTACATCTCTCCTCTGTTCTCTGCCTCTATGGCTTTTTTTTGATTATCGCTCTCCTACTTTTCTGCTCCTGATCCCCTCTCTCTCTCTCTCTCTCTCTCTCTCTCTCTCTCTCTCTCTCTCTCTCTCTCTCTCTCTCTCTCTCTCTCTCTCTCTCGCTCTCCTACATGCTTTCCGTCATCTCTTCCCCCAAAGTCCCCTCTTTCAGCCCCTGCCATGAAATGGCAGCTCAGGGGTTGTCAGTGTGATTTCTCCTCTCTGCTGATCCTATTTCAAAGGGACCTGGAGATCCAGCATTAGCTCCAGCTCTCCTGCTCTCCGGCCCTAACTCGCCACAGACTTACAGTTACTGGAAGGAGAGAAACAGACGGAGAGAGCGAGAGGGAGTTCTCTTTTATTCCATTAGAGGACAGACTTATTTATAAGATCATCCGTCCTCCCTTTTGCTCAGTTCTCTGCTCTTATATACGGGCGAAGAAATATTCAAGGCCATCATACACCCTGTCAGATTGTTGTTTCTCCATCTGAATAGATGTCCTTCCGTCCCGTTGAGGTCAGCTATTAAGAACAATAGTCGACTTATTTAGGTATCTTCTCTGTCATTGTTGTGGATCTGAGCATGTGTTGTCTGGCTTTTTGATGCCCATCAATCTGTCCACATGCCAGCACAGGAATAACAATTATCATCGCTGCTTGTGGCTTGTGCACTGTCAGATGCCCATGGATGGGCTCCTGATTGCATAGCACAAGACACGCTATATTTGATGCATAAGAATTTGCATTGACTAGTGCCTTTAAAAAGATGTGTTGTGGCTCTCGTGTCCTTCAGAAAAACGGGGTGGGTTGTCATTAGGGATGTCCCCTTCACGCCACACTTCTTTCCCTCCATCACTCCCTTCTTTTTGCCCCTATATCTCCTTACTTCACTCCCTCGATGCTTTCTTTCCTCTGACGGACGTCTTAGGAGGAGAAGACGACATTCGAGCCCACCCTCCAACCCCCACCCACCCCCCCTTCCTGCACTCCCTATCTCGTCGTTCACAAACAACAGAAAATTCATTTTTCCTCCTCATGCATATACACGGTCCACTCACACATCATGGGGGGGGAAGTGTGTATAGGCTGCAAATCAAAGAGAAAAGAGCTGGAGAAGCCGGGTTAGTACAACCGTTTTACAAGCGATATGGTGCTTTCTATTTAAAGCCATAAAAACTCACATAATCAGGAAACATGCCTATAGCCAAACCAATGTAATGGGCACATTTTATTTGTGCTTATGAGAGAGGGAGCAAAAATGTGTATGGGCAAATGGCTTTTTTATGATGGAAAATTCCATAGTGGGTCAGAGCCCCTTGCAGGTGGCAGCAATTAACTGTAATTTTAGCAGATTGTAATGATCCATAATTTACCAGTATACCCCCTTCCAACTCTTTTCAGTCAAGAGGAAAAGGTTTGCGTGTAGGTCTGATTGGGTGCACATTTTATGCCGTGTTCTGGTCTTTAAGTGAGATTGTTCAGAGGGGGCCACGGTGGCCGTGGACACGAGATAGAAGGAAGCACTGAACACTTATCTGTTCCCTCTATTTCCCATCCTCAACATCATGCTTTTCTCCGTGCAGCCGTCTCCTCTCTCTGCCTCTTCTTCTCCCCTTTGTCTCTCAGCCACAGCAGGCTTAAAACATGCAAAACTGTCCATCCACCATCTTAGGAATCGCTCATAGTCGCAATCGCATAGCCTCGGCCCGTCTTCCTTCCTCCCGCTCCCTCCTTCTCCCTCTCCTGCACAGTATGGCCGTGGTTGTGGGTTCAGTGTCTGCAAATGACTTCAGAAAAAATGCCCTCCAGTGAAAAAGGAAAAAAGAGAAGAAAGGATAAGACAGCCAAAAGATGAAAGAGGGAGCACATTTGCAAGTGGCGGATGCTTCTTATTTTGCATATCTCTCACTTCTGCTTTCCCCTTCTTCTCCTTTTCTCTTCACCTGAGAGGATTTAAATAAATCCATACAGCATGAAATATCAGAAATAGAAAAGTAATGCATGAAATGCATTTTCATAGAAGCTTTCCCACCCACACACAAACACACATACATACATAATTTTTCTCCTTTGGTTCTTCCAGCTGTGGATGTGTGTTTTTTGTGATAAACGCTGGTACAATTTATTAGCATGTGACCTCTTATTTGTATTCAGCGTTAATATGCAGCATCAGATACATGTCCCACTTTAGCCTTGCTAATTCTGTACACAAGGCATTGGAGGGGAGATGAGTGTGTTTAATGAGATTAGGCGTGCATTGTCAGGCAAAACTCAGGTCAGCGTGCAAGTGCTATTGAAAGTCAATTATTGTTTGAGATATTCCTATGTCTCTTCAACTGTGTGAATTGTGTATTTGCTGCCTGAGATATGTCTCATTATTGTTTTATATATTCTCTTTTGTTAAGGACACACTCACTGGGAAAAATATGGGTTCGATAAAATTGTAAAATGCGTATTTAATCTTTAAGATGTGTTCCAGCTTGGGATAATTTTGTAACAATTTTAAAAATGCAATACACATTGTTGACATTCAGTCACACTAAATCCCAGCAGCAGACTATTTATTTGAGTTAAAATAATTTTTCTTACAATACGATTTTTTAAAACCTTAAAAGCTGATTTTTCCTCTAGAAATGACTATTGCTGTGATCAGGATCATAATATGATATGCTTATAAATAGTTCAGAAATGTAATTTGTTTCAATAAATGATTCTATAATGATGGTGTAATATCAGATATATTAGTTAGCTGTTGCGTATGTCCCTTTATCATTTTAACTGGTGATTAAATTATTTTCTTTGTGTGTCTCTTGTTGTTTTAGATAAAGATGAGCCCAGCAGTTACATCTGCACCACGTGCAAGCACCCCTTCACCAGTGCCTGGTTCCTGCTCCAGCACGCCCAGAACACCCACGGTTTCCGCATCTATCTGGAGAGCGAGCCAGGCAGCCCCTTCACCCCCCGCGTGGCGACAGCTCCTGGGATGGGTGGTGACCGTGCCTCCTCACAGCCTCCCCTCCATGCTGTCCACTTAGCTGATGGCAGTCCTTACAGCCTCCTGCGGATGCAGGGCTCGGGGTCTGGCCGGGAATCAGCATCCACACCTCGTGAGGGTCGCTATCCCCGTACCCCACCGCTGTTCAGCCCGCCACCTCGCCACCGCCTCAGTCCTGATGACTTGGCCCTGGCAACCCACCATCCCAGCGCCTTTGACAGGGTGATGAGGCTCAACTCAGTGCCATTAGAGCCCCCTCCCAGCATGGACTTCTCGAGGCGTCTACGCGAGCTGGCCGGGAATGCCACTGGGGCCTCCCCACCTCTCTCTCCTAACAGGCCCAACGCTATGCAACGGCTGCTGCAGCCATTCCAGCCAGGTTCAAAGCCTCCGTTTTCAGCGACACCTCCCCTCTCCACCGCTCAGTCACCCTCTGGTGCACGTTCCACCCCGAATGCTGTATCCAATGCAGCGCAGCCGGGCACACCTCTCAAGGCAAAGTCTTGCGAGTTTTGCGGGAAGTCCTTCAAGTTCCAGAGCAACTTAATCGTTCACCGGCGTAGCCACACAGGGGAAAAGCCATTCAAGTGTCACCTCTGTAACCATGCTTGCACCCAGGCCAGCAAACTGAAACGACACATGAAGACACACTGTCAGAGCAAGTCGTCTGTGCTCAGTTCCAAGTCAGATGATGGCTCGACGGGCAGCTCTCCCGAACCAGGAACCAGTGAGCTGATGGGCAGCGCCACGGATGCCCTCAAGTCAGTGGTGGCCAAGTTCAAGAGTGAGAACAATGGTCTGATGCCTGAAAATGGGGAAGAAGAGGAGGAGGAGGAGGAGGAGGAAGAGGAGGAGGAAGAGGAGGAAGAGGAAGAGGAAGAAGAGGAAGAAGAAGAGGAGGAGGAGGAGGAAATTGAAAGTAAGCCTGGAGTGGAAGAAGATGAGGAAAAGAATGACTATCGTTTCAGCCTGCGGCTAGAAGGGGCCCGCCACCACCAGAACAGTGAGGCCCTGCATCCACGCCGCCGGAGCTTGTCCCGGGAGCCTGGTGAGGAGGATTCAGCCATGGAGTCAGACCGGGCAGATGATGGAACCATCACTACCATCAATGGCGTGGGACCAATATCCATTGAGAGCTTGTCCCGGAAGCTGCTGGGAGGAAGGGTCAGCCCTGGCTCCCTCAGTCCCCTGTCCAAGCGCATTAAGGTGGAGAAGGACCTTGACCCCCCCCACACCCACCATCCCCAACACAGAGAATGTCTACTCCCAGTGGCTAGCCGGCTACGCTGCCTCACGACAACTCAAGGACCCCTTCATTAACTTCACAGGTGGGGACTCCAGACAATCGCCCTTCGCCTCCTCATCTGAGCACTCGTCAGAGAACGGCAGCCTGCGCTTCTCCACTCCACCCGGCGAGCTGGACGGGGAGCGGGCCCCCTCGGGACGCAGCGGCACCGGCAGCGGGGCCAGCACCCCCCACGGCGGCAGCGGCAACGGCAGGCCGAGCTCCAAGGACGGCCGGCGCAGTGACACTTGTGAATATTGTGGCAAGGTGTTCAAGAACTGCAGCAACTTGACAGTGCACCGACGCAGTCACACTGGAGAGCGGCCCTACAAGTGTGACCTGTGCAGCTATGCGTGCGCCCAGAGCTCAAAGCTCACCCGCCACATGAAGACCCACGGACAGATGGGCAAGGACGTGTACAAATGTGAAATCTGCCACATGCCTTTCAGTGTATACAGCACTCTGGAGAAACACATGAAGAAGTGGCACAATGACCGCCCTCTCTCTAATGATATTAAGACTGAGTAGGCAAAGAGCAGCATGCAGGCAGCTCTCTCTCTCAGCTCCTCTGGCTAAAAAGCGACCCTGGCTAACTAGCCGATAAGTGAGGGGAAAGGACAACAGGGTTAGACACCAGTACACAGTACAGCCCTGTTATAATCCCCGACTGGAAAGAGCTGAATGCATGATCCATCATTGGGGCAATACTATTGCATCAAACGCAAAACTTTTTGAGCCTTTCTATTGTGCAATAATTTACACGTTTTGTATTTTTTTGTAACTGGACAGCATGCTCGGTGTGTTTTGGCTACTTAGAGAGAAAATTGTCCTCGGCTGGTGGGTTTGGTTGTACATGTGTTGCTGTTGATACTTTTGATTTCTTCATAACATTAGTTATGAGAACCCATGCTGCACACAGTACATACTGTTTTACATATCATGTACAGTTTTGTGTTCGGACATAGTGGACAGTGTCATATTATCAAAACATCAAGACAAGCAGGGTCACACTTAAAACGGATCTTTGTGAAAGACTTTCCATGCAAGATTGAGATAAGAGATATATATATAAAAAATTGGGCTGCCTGTGAAATGCTAGGCACTAGCGCTATTAAATATGTCTTTTACAAACAGCAATGAAATTAACAATATGGTGTGAAATGACAACAACGAGTGCCTTGGATATTTTACCCGCATTAGTTAATCCTCCTTTTTGCTATAAGCTCGGAGTTTCAGCTATCGAAGATTACAGGACATTTTTGTGCACATATGGAATAAGCAGGTACTTGCATCAAGCACCTGTACGACCCTGTCGTTTTGTGACTTAGCAGAGCATAAGGAACCAGCTGAAACAGAAAACAAAACAAAAAAAAAGATGTGTATCTCTGGTAAATCATTTATCTGCCTGACTCATGTATATTGTTATTCTCCAGATTATGATTCTGTTTACTGGCATGTTACATGCTAAAAAGGAGTAGGAGTTTGGTGTGTAGAGTTTTGGTTTTAGGTGTTTTTAATTTCTGGTACATGTGTACCATACTGAGAGGGAGTTGTTTTTACCAACGTAAAGCTCTTAATTTCCCAGTGTTTTTTTTTCTTTGAAAAAATTAAAATTTTGCAGTTTTCTTTGTGAGTAGCACAGAATGATGTTCCCTTCTGTGTCAGCCAGGCAGGCAGTGTAGCTAGCAGCCACTTGAAGACCACAGAGTGGGTTTTAGTTGCTCTAAGCCAGACAGATTTTTGGGTGAGTGTGAGACGGGGTCGGTTTGGGGGGGATTTTGTTTGGGTGTATGAGGGTGAAGGGTGGGTGGAGGGTCAGAGTAGAGGGTGGGGGGGGTAGCTTCACCAGGTGTCTCTACAATTCAAATGTTTATGTCCTCATAGTGTTCATTCTCTCTACTGCATTAGATCGTAGAAACCCTTATGTAATCTGAAAACCTTTTTTTAAATTTACTCACGTTGGAAAACGATCTTAAATGAACCGTTCAAATCAAAAGTCAAGAATTTGGATTTAGCAAAAAAAAGAAAAAGTTTTTTTCCACAAATTACCCCTTTTAAGAGTAAAATGTTCACATTTTGCGTTCTAGTGAGTTGACATGCTCTAGACCTCATCGTGGTAGTCGTATCTTAATCTCCATCCCCCTGTCATTGTTGATATAGCACTTGTCACTCTGCCTTGGATTCTGTATCTGTCTCTCTAATCGAAGGTACAGTTGTTGAGTATAAAACAAGGACCAGATTTCAGATCTGGGACTAAACACATGCACTGTTCAATTTTCCCAGTTTACAGTCGGACGCTCAAGGGAAAACTTGCTCTTATGCTGTCAGATTAGTGTGGTGTCATTGCTCTGCATTAAGGAAAAATGAAAAAGAAAAAAAAGAAGAGGGTTGAACTAGAAACTGTCGTCAGCCATGTCTCCTCCTGAGAACTGAATTAGTTTGGCTCTCCGGGGTATCAATGCAGGAACCGCCATAGAAATATCCTGCTTCATACCAACTGTAGAAATGTACTGCTCATCACAGAAAGATAAAAAACTCTACAGATTTGATTTAAAAAAGATAAGCAAACCGTGTTGTTGATTGTTTTTAAGTAACACTTCAATATCTTTAGGGGAGAATCTTATTTCAATTTTGTTTCAATTTTTTTTCATCGTTGTTTCTCTTTTTCTGTCTTGCTGACATCCGGCACTTGATCACTATGTAATGAATTGTGACAAACATGTTTCTCATCTTTTTTGCCTTTACTATACACAAGTCTTCAGGTTGAACAGAAATTTGCATTGGGGAGAGATTTATGATATATAAATATATAGAGAGAACTTAAAACACATAGGAAAATGCACACTCATGTAAGTTCCTATGTTCAAAACACATTTATGGTCTACTTTTTTCCTGTATTTAGAATGGTATTTGAAATTAATGTTCACTTAGTGTAGGCACTTATAGTATTTATGTTGGAGCCTGTATTTTTAACTGTTTTGCCTGTACTCTTTAAAGGTTTCAATGTACCCCTTTTTTCTGTAGTGAAAAAAATCCCAACAAGCTGCCACCGTATATTTTCTTAATTTGGCAGGATAATATAGTGTGAATAATTTGTATGCTTGAAAATAAGTATGTTTTTGAAAATTGAAATGTTGTGGTGTCCCCCAAGGGTGAGAGGTCATATGATGGCCTTTTCAGGCAGTCCCGCTGGAGTGACCACAATGAGGTTAAAACAGGTGGTTGTACATATCTTTTTAGTTTGTTTTATATATTTTCCTCTCCTGCCATTTTATATGCAGTAATACAAGCTATTGTTGGGTTTTCTCGGTAGCCAACTTTTTACTGTCCTTGAACATGTACCACCTGATAACATTCCAGCCATTTTTGAAAAAGACCTTTTGTCATATGCAATCAATCCAACATCAATCTGAAAAGCGTTCTTTCTTTTTTTTTGCTACAGTTCTTTTTTTTTATTATTTTGAATTTTGTTTCATCATTGCCAAATGAACCATGGTGCTTTATAATTTAAATATGGTACATGTCATATGCAAGGCATATTCTAAATATAACTGAAATCATAGAAAGAATAACGTTTGGTACATGTTATCATTGCTGATGGTTTTGAGGTACATTTAAGTTTTCAGCCTGACTTCATCCTGTGTTCTGTATTTACTCTCAAGCTATTTGTTCTGAACTGAACTTGAAGTTGACCTGTGGCATTGGTCGACATTATTTATTATGACTATACACACACACGCATACACATGCTCTGTTCAGAACAGAGTCACTGCAAAACAAATCAGTTCATTTTTCCTCCCTCCTGATGAATTGTGATGGCTTAATTACTCTGTTTGATGACCAAAGGTCATTGACCAACCTTTATGAGTTGTTGCTCGACTTACAGATTTTGTTGTTGTTTTTCAGTTACGGAGATGCCACTCTATTTTCAGCTGTTGTCTGCATTATTCTCTTCACTCAGCCATTTTGTCTTGAAAAAAATAAAAAGTATTACATACATTATCTGAATTTGGTGCTTTTCTTTTTTATTGTCATCCGACTAGACTGTGAAAAGTGGAAAGAACCATCAGTACACACACACACTCACACACATGGTCACACCGGACACGCAGTCATTACGTTGACTGGAGACTTAGTCTAACCATAGTTACTACTTGCCTAACCCATACCCCAATATTAACCTAAACTTTAAGCCAACTTTAAAACATGTATTCATATTAGAATTTAGCTATTCAATTTATGCTTTTGTCCCCATAAGGAAGACAAGTCCCCATAATGTGACTAAAGTACTTCAGGTCCCCACAACACGAGTTATGCCTGGGCCACAAACACACATACACACACGCACACACACACACACACACACACACACACACACACACACACACATGAACATACAGGCAGTCACAGTTCAATACATACTACACTGGTACTAAAGCACATATTTGTTTGGATGTATGGCGCCCAGGTGTGTTTGCATGGTCTCAGTTTGAGTCACCCGTCATGGGGGTGGAGGTTCACCTCCATATCTCTGGTCTGTGGCCTTGTCAGGTCAGCTAAGCGTCTGTGTTATATCTCAAACAAACCTCTCACCCCCCCCACCCCTCGCTCTCTCTCTCCGTCCAGCCTCTTACTCCTCCTTACCCCTCTCTCAGCCTCGGCTCTTTCTCCGTCTCTTTTTCCTCCTCTTCGCTTTTATGTGTCTTTTTTTTCCTCTTTTCATTTCTTAATCTAACTTCATACATCCTCCCACCTCCAAGCGTCTCTCTCTCTCTCTTTGTGTCTTTCTCTCTTTCTCTCTCCGACCTCTCCCTTCCCCGCTTCCTTCTCTCCCCGCTGAAGCACTGGAGGGCAACGTGACAGACTAATCGCTCTCCTTGTCCGAGCCTGGCGCTGTTTGCCTAGCAGGGCCAGATTAAAGTTCACAGATAGAGAGAGGTTCCTGCTTAGGCCAGGTGTTGACAGTTAAGATAAAGCAGAGTTGCGAGGAAGTGGGGGTGGAGCGGGTGGGCGTTGGGAGTGAGAAATTGTTCGCCTGTGTGTGTGTTCTCGTGCATATATGCACTTCCAATGTTTTAGCAGGGTGGCTACTCCCACCCCCCCCAGTCTCTCCCAAGTTCAATGTCAAGAGAGCAACAATGCTCTGGCCCACAAATCCTTCCACCAAACAACCCATGCATAGCAGACATACTTTTCCCATAGCAGATTTGGGCCCTTGCCGACCGTCCCCTTCCCCCTCCTCGTCCTCCTTGTGTACACATATGTCCTTAAGTCGTAAAAGTAACAGTCATAGCTCTTTGATTGAAAGGAGACGTTTTTGTTGTGTTCGCCGTTCGGGGGAATAAAAGCCAGTAGTCCCATTCTTCTGCAAATTTGTTTTTAATTTGCAAAACAAGATGTTGGAGAAAACGAAACATTACTCTAATTTCTGCCGAGTCTTCAGGGGATAGGCCGACTCTCAGCTGAAGGGCGAGGATTTATTAGTTCATTATGCAAATCGAAAACGAGTTCACAAATACTCATGAAGAGATAAAGAACCCCGTCCACCCCCTCCACTCACCAGCCACCCAACCACCCCTCCCAGCACCTCTCTTTTTCTCTTTTCCGTTCCTCCCCTATACTTCACCTTCCTCTCTGTCCTGACTTGCCTGTGTGTTTAAAGCAAGGGAGGCCTCCCAGGCATAGCTGGGGAAATCCTGTCCATGAGAGAGTCGGCTCGTTGCATTGACTCTCTAATCCTCCTAATATGCCACTTCTCCCTGTCCGCTGCTCTCCCTCTGTTCCGCTGCCTTCCTCCTCTATGTCGCTACTGTCTCCTCCTTGCGTCAACTGCCGGTGGATCATCTCTCTTTATCCCTGCATATCCTCTCCCTCCTTTTTTTCCCCGTCTGCTATATTATACACATTCTGTCCTGCTCCTTCTCTTTGTCCATTCCTCTTCCAGCAGCTCTCGTCTCTGTTTCGGGGCTCACTTTTTCTTAGGTCTGCGTCTGTCTCACGAGTGTCAGTAAGTAGGGGAAGGCTGAAGAGCAGAGATGGAGAGGCCGACTGCAGCTGTGCTGTGGTGCAGTGAAGAGGGGGCCTCGTCCGGGCTCCTTGGAACAATATAAAAGCACTAATCACCCAGGACAGCTGACACCCAGTGCCTCACACACACACACACACACACACACACACACACACACACACACACACACAGAGATCTGAGGATTGCCAGTGTAGGGTGGAAGCAGAGGAGCTCTGCCCAGACAAGACTTACAGGTCTGGCCCAGCTAGAAAACAAAGTCTGTGTTTTGTCTATGGGCAGCAACGCTCCAGGGCTGAAAGTACGTTCTCACAAACATGCACATACACACATACAGTGCGCCTATGCAAACACACACACTGACACCCACTGTACAACAGACACACATGCATGCACATGAAAACTTAAAAGGCCCTTAAGCTCACAGGAGTATACATGCACAATTGTACGCAGACATGGAATCAAACACACATGCTGATGCTGGAACACAAACCACATAATGGACTGGGTTCATGCACGCTCACACACACACACACAGTACACACCACACACACACACACGTGCGTATACAAAAGTGTCTTCGGGAATGTGACCTTTTCCCAAAAGCCTCCCTTTCCTGCCCCGGCTCCCCTCCCCCTCTGGCTGTGTGAAGACTGAAGGGGTCAAGGGTCAGGTTTTGGGGGGCTGGAGATTAGGTTTCACATGACTGAGCACCTTTGTTGGGGCAGGCCGACAGAAAGGAAACGTCCAGGAGGGTAGCTGTGTCTGTCTGAGGAGAGAGCGAGGAGGGGGGGAGGGAGGGAGAAAAGAGGGGGACAGAGGGATGGATGGAGGGACGAGGCTTAAGTTGAAGTTTGGTCGGGGCCAGGGCGGCTGAAGTTGAAGTGCAAGAGCGGGCAGGAAGTTTTCAAGAAGCGCAACCAGGGACGGGGGAAGAAGCGACAGGGGCAGAGAGCGAGAAAATTTGAAGAGATCAAAATGAAAACCAGAATAACCTCACCCTGCATTCCTCACCCTATAGCTCCTGCCTCCCCTCTTATACCTCCCCTTCTCTCCCTCTCCTAACTGTCTCCTCTTTCTTTCTCCGACCATGTGGCTCCTCCGTCGGGCTGCGGCCAGCCAGTGTCCTCAGAGCCTGCTGGCTGCGCCGATCTCCCTCATGACCACACAGCGAGAAGAAAGCCCCGGCCAAAATAGTAAACTGGATCACAGCAGAACCCCCCCCCTCCTTCTTTTTCTCCTTCCCTCACAACATCTGAGTCGTGGTCTGCCCGCTAGACAATATGTGCCGTAACTGGCAGTGAAAATCTTGGCAGGGACCTGGATTACCTCGCCGGTGAAGTATTGCTTTAAACGTCTGTGTGTGTGATTCTTTTTTTTTCTTTCCTACTTCTCCGACGTAGAAAGAAGGATTTTAACGACATGCAACAGTCTCAGCTGAATGAGTCACAGAGGTGGGACTGGTACGGCTGATGGCTTCCAGATAAGGTGGAAACTTTGACCCCGGAGTGAAAACGAAGGACAGGGGCTGAGGAGAAGAATGTCTTGAATACGGCGTTGACCATAATTGAGCGGCCTCTTTTGGTTTCGCGGTGCACAATCAGATATGAGCCTTTAAGGTACTGCCTCTATTGCTGACCTCTTGGACGTCGGACATTCCTAAAATCTCCCTCTGTGGGCCCACAAGTGTTTGTACTGCTTTGTGTGTGTGTGTGTGTGTGTGTATACAGTGTGCCCTCTTCCACATAAAGGTCCAGCCTTGATCAGGTCTGCACTATTTCACTTAAAGCTGCACTGTATGGTATCAGTATGTGCTTGGTCTATCGCTGGAAGGGGTTTCCTTTGGCACGCTGCAGGGCTGGCTCATTCCAGAGCATGAGTGTCGGAGGAGAGGGGAGGAGGGTCAGTGGGTGAGGGAGGTGGGGCGAGCCAGGGGCAGTGGATTCCACAGACCGACTGATCTGACCTTGATCCGCAGGGGTGTGGAGCTCAGAGTGGCACTAACTGTTAATGCCTCGCTGCTCCACTGCTGCGACCACAACACTTGTGTTTATGCGTGTGTGTGTTTGTGTCATGTTCTTTTAAATGTGCATAAACCTGTGGTGTGCACTCACATGCGTGCATATGGAGGGGCGAGCGTACGCTTATGCTCATATTTTGAGCGTGTGTGTGTTCTCCAGGTGCAGCGCCGCTGGCAGAATGTATTTGGCCAGTAAAACAGGGTCATGTTGTCAGTACCTTCTGACTTTGTGTGTGCTTTTCAATGCACCTGCGTGTGTGTGTGTGTGTCTCTGCGTGTGCGTGAGGTGTATGTATGTGTGTGCAGTGGGAGACAGTAAGGCGCCTGTTTACTGTCCTGTGAATGAAGAGGCAAAGTTCATCCCCCGGCCTCTTTATGCCACCATATTTCAGTGTCAGCTGGGGCTGGACAGTAACTCAGCAAATACATAATTTATAGATTGTAAAATATGTTGCCCGTGACAACTGGCATTCTCACAGTGATTGATTTGAGCTGATATTCAACTGCAACACGTAGGAAATGTCTCTTTTTTTGTTGGTTTATTACCTCCAGTCTTCACCTTGCAACTATGACTGTGACCCAATGGCTTAACTTTTCAATTTCCTTTTTTCCTGAAAAGTCAGATGAGCGATATAAGGTGTTGACCTTGGAGGTGATGTTGTGATCTTCAGACAGAGCTACAATATCTGTCTCCCTTTTTCCTCCCCTTTTCCTCACTGCTTCTGCTTCCTGTCATAAATGTACCTACAAGAGATGTTTTAGCAAGCACATCCATCCATCCATCCATGTGTGTGATTTTGGCAGGAGTGAAGGGCCTTGCTCATGGGCACTGCAACGGTGCTAATGACAGAGGGGCAAGCAGAATTCACTGCTCACTCTTTTTAATTCTTCCTGCCTAACTCTAACATCAGACTGATCAGACTCTAACCATAGCTGCTGTGAATAGATTTGGTGGAAAAAGCCACAACTTTAAAAACACTGGCATTATGTGTAATAATTACTCTTGAAATTATTCAACGGTTTTAATAATCAGGTTAAAATCATGACTAGAGCCCACATTGTATCCTGCTTACATTCTTTTCATGTTTCTACTCCTTCTGTCCTATCCTATCTTTATCCACTTAGTAGACGGTCTCATGTTTTCCACTGTGTGTGTGTTAAAGGTGTATACGGCGATCCTGACCCTCCCTGCGGGGGCCGGCCGAGCTCTCTGAGCCGCCCCAGCTGCTGCAGGGGTGACAGAGGCTAAGACCCGGCCAAGGTTACAGGGGTGAGAGGGCTCTGAAAGTTTCTGGAAGCTTCTGAGAACTGCCGCGCCACTCCTGGTTCACTCCTGGTTCACTCTTGGTTCATTCCTGGGGCCCTGGGGTCAAAGAGAGCGGGATAGGGGGGGGAAGGGAAGAAGGGCTGCAGGGCCATGGTCACATGCTAAGCCTGCCAGACTGACCTTATTACACCCTGCACACACTTCCTCTTCCCTTCTGTATTGACAGTTTCTACATTTGAACTTGTTTTTTTTTGTTAAAACTTACCTCTGAGTACACACAGATGCAAAGAGTGTTTGAGCCATAGACGTAGATTCATATTTTTCTCAACAGTTTTACAAATCTTAGTCTCACTTCAAAATGTTTTAGAGTTGAACCCGAAAGTGAGAAATCTACGAAGTATAGAGATGAGGACATTTTCAGGAGTTAAAAACCTGGTTAACTTACATCTTTTCTGCAGGGGCTAAAGTAAATGAAGACTTGAAAATGTGAACTTTTCCCAGTGATTGTTGATGAGAGACACACAATAGCACTGGTGGAATAAACTGTTACTACACCCTCTGATGAGTTGTTAGGATAAATAGTGCAGTGTCCGGTCTAAACCTGCCTGTTTAGAATGGGTCCTTTGCTTGTGCTGCTTTGGAATCATTCCTTGTCATAAGTGAGTCCTTCTCAAACAGTTCTAAATTATGCTGTCTTTATTGTTTAAGTGCTGGACGTTGTGTGCAGAGCTTTTTATAAATAGCCCATTGTGCAGAGTGTAATTAGAAAACATTGTGTTCATCCTACCTGGCTTATCTGCAATTAGGATTATATAGACAAAGTTTTTTAAATAAAAATCTAAACTGATTAACTTTATTGCTGTGGCTTATATATAAGCTTGAATGATTCGCTAAGCTGCTGTTATTTTTTCATACATCGCATGTTGGCTACTTTAGAGGTCTAAACAATCAACACAATCTTCAGGACCAACTTCACAACTTTTGACAAAGGTACCCTTCTGACTGGTTAAGGGCTGATAACACCTGTTGGTCCTCAAAACTTTTCCACCCTCCACGTCTTTTCTCTACGTTTTGTTTTGGTCTTCAGCCTGTCCAGTTAAAATCTAGAGCATTTGCCTGGATCTTGCCATCCTGCTGGATGGAGCTTGCAGTTGTCCAAACTAATCTAGGGGGTTGCAGGAGTGCAGTCGACTCTCTCGGACCAGGCGGCCTCTAATATTCTGGTCTTTATGGGGCCAACCGGTGGTCTTTAGTGGGGACACATTCATTGTGGGCCTCCTGTCCTACAAAGCACTTGTCAGTCATTGTGCTGAACTTGTGTTGTTTCTATGCGGCGCTCGGCAGCACAGCTGTCGTCAAAAGGACCCAGGCTACTCTACCCCTCGTCTGAAAGAAACAAACAAACAAAGCCGTAAAACAAGAAAATGAAAGACAAAAAAGGGTCACAAATAATGAGTGTACAAAAACCATCTTGTCCAATTGCACCTTGTGAGCCCGTCTTCAGGAAGAGTGAGGGGTAAGAAGCTTGTGAGCGGACCGAGGGCACAAAGGAACTTGGCCCCTCCTGTGTTACTGTTAGCCAGGCCCTTTGGATGAACTTGTCTCCTTTCAGATGGCGCTCTTATGCCCAGGTGTGTCCTTGTGAGTGTGTGTGTGTGTGTATCCACAGGACTGACATCTCTTTGGCCCCAAGTGCTCCATTGAAAATAAGACGGAGAGCGAAGCGAATGAAAAGAGATAAAGTGCAAAACAAGGATGAGAGGAGGAATAAAAGAAGAGTGGCTTCCTTGCTTTTCAGGGCAAGGACAATGTTCAGGCCTTTCTCCCACGCTCTGTACAACGCTCCGTCTGCCCCTGTGGCCTGTCGAGTGTCCAACACCATCACTTTATATTTTAATCTATTGAAATTCAGTAATTTAATTTTTTCAGTGAGCGGCTTTCTTCCAAATATGTCAAGGTGAGAGATGCCCATTCAAATGTGCGTGGAGTGAAAAATTACAACAAAATTCTCATTGACCAACGAAATGAATTTGAATATTTGAAGAAAATGTATAATTCTGCTTGATAAATTGATCATATTTGAGTCCACACCTGATGTTACCTCCTTAACCCATAAATTACACATCTGACACTACATTACTACAAGGGAGAGTAGCCCCTCCCCCAATATTCATGACTAATAATGGGTCCATACTTTCCCAATATTGCAATCACCATGTAGATCTCTCGGGTTGGGTAGCCAGCCAGCCGGCCAAGCAGCCATCCAGACAGGCCAGTGAATGGCTCGATGCCAAGGCCAATTGAGAGGTGCTGCTGTGGTGGAGAGCCAGAGGGGAGATGGTCATCCATTATTCATCACTAAGCCAAATAATCCCCAACAGAATTGGTCTGGTCTTGTCTGGTCCAACGGTTGGGGAATGGATGGGATGGTCCGGGGGGCAAGAGGGGAGGGTTTTTTGGGGGGGGCTGGGGGATGGCAGGTTTGAGGGTTTTTTATTTTTTTTTACGGGGGAAGGTTCAGTAGGATCTTTTCGGGGGGCCGAAAGGGGGTTGCAAGCCCTCTGTAAGGGGTGGGTGGGGGGCTCTTTGAGGATTAGATGCAAATATGTCTTTGATAGCTTTCACAGTCTGGGAGTCCTTTTCTGTTTATGGATATTCATATAAAGTCTAATCTTTGGAAACAATCCCTGGCATGGAGGAGAGGGAGGCTGCTGGGACGAGGATGGAGCACAGAAGCAGCAGGGGGTTCTGGGGGATGGAATGGACCTGAATGGGGATCTCCCCTGACCCAGATCAGGGGCAGGACCAGCAGAAGCCCTTACACACATACACACACACACACACACACACACACACACACACACACACACACACACACATACAGATATATAAATGTGTAAATACACATACACATTCTTGCACAGACACACGCTCGCAAACAGGCCCAGACAAAGCAGTGGCACTCGATCAGTGTCACGGACAAATAACAGACCCAGTACAGCCTTCACCTTCTCCCCTGCTCTGGTTCTCTCTCTTTGTGACTTATCGGTGTGTTTGTCCTCGACGTGGGTCCATGTTGCTGTTTTGTCTGCACCTCTCTCCCCTCAGGCAGCTGCTCTCGGTGCGGAGATCACACAGAAGGAAGAAGAGGATCCTTCTCAAGCTGCCGTCAACAACCAGCAGCTTTGTTTCTACCAGACTGTACAGCAGTATTATTTGATTCACCACGGAGAGGCGTCTTGTGCACAAGTGCTGTTTTTCATCAACAGCCGTGACATTTGGTCCCAGGAGTTTGCTTTCACAAAACACTACTCTGCTGTTTGCCACTTGTAAAGTAGAACAGGTGAGGGTTACCTGCCTTGCTTGAGGGCACACTCTGAGAAGTAAAAGGATATGTGAGTGTGGTGTCGGGGGGGATCAGCTCACAACCAAAGTTACCCACTCAACGGTTTCCTGACAAGTGACTGTTTGATGAAACTTTCTGAAAAGTCCTCCAGATGATTTCTGACACTGTGATACATATGAACATAACATCTTCCTTTGCACCATCTCTTGTTTGTTACCTCTGTCAAGGAGGTTGTGTTTTCACAAAGTTTGTTTGTTTCTTCATTTATTCTTAAAGAGAATATCTATAATGGCCTCTGGCACGATCAATGTATCAAATGCAAATGGAGACACTTAAACAGGAAAGCTGCTCCTGTCAACATGACTGAATTTAGGCTGTTCTGGACCATTTAATCATTCCCTTTTACTTTCATTACTTTCATTGTCCAAAGATTTATACAATAAAGACCTTCAGGTAAGTTTTCACCCCTGTCTGTTTGACTATTGGTTTGTTTAATTGTAAACTGGATTATGCAAAAACTACTGGGTGGATTACCATGAAGTTTTATGAATGACATGGTATGGGTAAGGAAAGAACAAATTAAATTTTGGCGCAGATCTGGAACAGGGGGCGGATCCAAGATTTTCTTTCTTTAACATTCAGTGATTGGATGTTTTAAAACATTTCCATCGTTTTTTTTGGAAACTAATTCATAGATATTGATGGCAGAAATCTTGTTTGGGGGACTGATGTTTGCAAGTCTGTGAAATATAGTGCGGATAGAAAATAAAAATCAACATTGGGTTTCATGAAGACACTGTTCAGTCTAGTTTTCATATTCGCTAGACAGCTAAATGATGTAATAAGCTATCAATATTTGCCCATTACTGTTATTTTTAAGTCAATTGTTAGCAGCTTTGTGGAACAAGGAAGGGAAAGATTAGTTGAGGTGGAGCAAGCAAAGGTCTTCTCAAAGATGCACAGAATAAGTATTTTAAGAAGAGGCTGTAGTTTTCAATCAGAGTTGAAAATCCTCTTTCATTCACAAATATCCCTTTAACAGGTGCTCGGTACAATGACAGTAAACACTTCACGGGAAAGAATGAAGCAGGCCAAACAAAGTGCATATCAGTCCAGGGCAACTCAAAATGAAACATGCCTAGTCAAATTCAGCAGTTGCCACGTCAATATTTGAAATGACCCAACAGTTGTGTCATTGTGATACTTGAATGTGGCAGCAGTGCAGGTAAGTGAACAGAATCAACACTATCACAAACCCTTTCCCTGCTTGTGTAAACTACATCCGGACGACTGATCCACAGCCGTGGACCGGACCAGACATGGTGAGCCCTCCTCCTCGCAGCAGGTCAGAGAGCACAGGCTGAGGTGAGCGAGAGAAGGGGAGGTTTTTTAGTCTCTCTTTCACCCCAGCTGGGCCCGGGGTTTCTCTCCACTCCTCCACAACCTTCCTTCCCCCTTTTCTTTTCCTTTTTCCCACCCGTTCCTGGTGGGGCTCCAGGTCAGGAGGTTCATTGAGGATAGAGATTCCCTCTCTTTCGTAGACTGCGTCTGCGATCCTGAGTGTGTGTGTGTGTGTGTGTGTGTGTGTGTGTGTGTGTGTGTGTGTGTGTGTGTGCAAAGGGAAGTGTCCTTGGGGTATCAGGGGGAAAGGAAGGAAACCAGACAGCAGATCATCTCAATACACACCCAAACATGCAAAAACAAATTCATACAGACGTGTGTATATAACACTTTTTCACCGCTCTTTATTGTATTGCATCCTTTATATAAAGCATAGGAGAGCAAAAAAAAATAAAAATAAAAATAAAATACAATATATACATTTTCTTTTCTGAAACTTGCAAAGTACTATTGCAAAAGTAAAAGAGAAAAACCCTGGGTCACATATAATGCGATAAAGTGACATAACTGATGGCGGCGGCGTTTTTTTTCACCTTCTTCGCTCCGAATGCAAATTTAACGATTCTGTTTGCTGTCCAGTGCAGCTATTTACATCATGAGGAGACAAAACACTGGTCACAATGGACTATGTTTTCCATTTGAATGTGTTCACTCTCTTCTCTCACCAAGGTCGGGGGGGAAAGGAGTGGGTTGGGGTAACAGGGGGTAACACTGTCTGAAGAGGGGGTGGGGGCTCAGCTGATGCTGACCAGCGCACATACATTTCTCTCACAGGTCTGTGTGTGTATTCTACCTAAAAGTGTGTACGGTGTAGGTAAGTTATGTAAAATATACATAAAAATAAATGTCCAGGGTTGTTACAGTTGTGCTAATGTGTGTCTGCTTGTAAGTGTGGCTGTGTGAGTGTGGGGGTGTGTGTGTGTGTGTGTGTGTGTGTGTGTGTGTGTGTGTGTGTGTGTGTGTGTGTGTTGTGTGTGTGTGTGTGTGTGTGTGTGTGTGTGTGTTGTGTGTGTGTGCGTGCAACAGAGGGGTTTGGGGATCCTGGGACCCCCTTTCCCAGACATGCACTGACCTTTCCAACCAGACAGGGATAAAGGGACAAGGAGGGAGGGCTGAGGGCATGGGGGCACTGGAGTGTGTGTGTGGAGGGGGTGTGTGTGTGTGTGTGTGCATGTGTGAGAGTGAATTTGCCTATGTGTGTGTGTGTGTGTGCGCGACTGAGTCCATGGCTACATCCATGCGTGCATGTGTTAGTTGATATCCTGGACCTCTGAACCAGCCCGTCCTCTCTGTCCTGCTGAGTTTGGCCTGGTGCAACCAACCCCCACACGCAAAACACCCACCACCACCACCCCTGCGAACCTCCTCCTCTACCCCTTCTCTCTGCCCCTCTCTCTTTCTCTCCCCTCATCTCTCTCTCCTCTCGTCTTTTGTTGGACCCAGTCATTGTGCTATCGCCGCAGCGCTGTGTTTACAAAAAAGGTGGTGCTCTGAAGGCTCGCCAGCTCCGGACCCTTGCAAATCAATTTGTCTGTGGAAAAGGGTTCAGGGCAAGGAGGTGGGATGGGGGACTGCGGGGCTGAGGGCGACTCGGTGAAAGCCTGAGGTATGCAACCCCCAACCCCCCCAACCCCCCCTGCCCAAAGACAATGTCACAGTCTCTTATCCTTTGCATTATTGAAGAAACGATGAAGACTCTCGATAAAACCAATTAGGACAAACAGATGGGTTTTTGTGTTTTCATAATCAAAAAGGAACAAGTGTCCATTTTGTGCAAAACTGGTTTTATATTATTAAGACGACTTTGCAACCATCACTACATTTTGGAATCCTATTTTCCACTGTTGTCCTTCTATATTTCCTATTGTCCACTGTGAACATGACGAAAGCAACATGTTGATGTTTTTCTGTTATTCGGCCGTTCGTTTACTGACATATCTTATTTTATTTCTGTCAGTCAGGGACAAAAAGAGAGGTAAATCCAAACTGACCCCTGCGCTCCGTGAGACATTGATTGTGGTTGTCCCTATCTCCCTCCCGCTCCCAGGATGCAGACAGGACTCTCCCCAAAGCACACAGGCTTGAGAGGGTCTTTGCTTGACTGGAACAACGATGATCAATACCTGTCACTTCTGTCTCGTCTGGCCGGAGCTCTGCCCCCCGGCCCCCCCCCACTCCCCCCAGTGCACAGTGGGAGGAATTGATGATGCTCGCACACACACGCAAAGACAAGCTCAGATAGACTCATGCGTGTGTGCACACATGCAAATTGTTAAATATAAATAGGAGTCCCCTCTACACGGATGCACACATCGGGCATTTGAGGGTGTGTGCATGCAAACACGCACAGGAAGACATATGCGCAAATACACAGAACACACATAGATGTGCACACAAAGCATCTTGTCAGACGGGGACACACATGCACGCACCCACATGCACACACACACACACACATACAGGCTGTGACAGCGAGGTCAGACGGGGCATTCAGACCCAGACACCAGTCTCTTCTCTGGGGTCAGACCACAAGGCCAAGGTCTACTCCCTGACCCCAGCGGCCTTTCTCACACACACACACACACACACACACACACACACACACACACATTGACCAGCCGGGACAACCGAGGGGTTAGGGAGGGGTGATGCAGAGTGAAAGACGTGAATGCTGGGGGATGGTTTCAGGAGAAGAAGAAAAGGCTTGAATACAAGCACTGATAATGAAATAGGGGTTAAAATTCAACCGTGCAAATGTGTATTCACTCGGCAGATGAGTTGATTAAAAAAACAACTTTTCCATCATTTCACAAAAAAAAATTCCATGACCTCAAACGATCATTATTCAGTAAACCTGAATTAATCCCTTTCATCCTTAACATTTTCTTTATCAGTCCGACAGTGTGAAAGGGTAAAATAAAAATATAAAATGTATTGTGTTTGGACAATTTAATCAGGAGTCACTAGTAAAGCCTGCTGCCTTTTTAGCAGCCACCCATTAATTGGCTGTAGGTCTCTTCTTCTTCTCAATAAGATTCTTCTTCTTTTCAACTCTCTCTCTTTCTTTCTCTCTCTCTCTCACTCCCTCTCTCTTTCCCTCTCTCATTTCCTCCGCCAGGCTGTCCTCCCTGTCTTCTTACTCAAGAGACCCTTGCTCTGCCCAGCCGGAGAGATAAGGAAGTGGCGGGGCCAAGTTTACCACTGCCGATAAGCTGTAATTGAAGGGTAATAAAAAGATTGGGCAAAAAAGGAAAGAAAGGAAACGGAGGAAGAGAGGAAGAAAGAACGGACACAAAGAGGCGGATTGAGCAGCCAGAGAAATGATTGATGCAAGCAGGGACTCTCTGGTTCGCTGACAGTTATCAGCGAGGGCAACCTTTTGCTCATTACAGTCATGTACGTGCAGCGGAGGACCAGTGGCTGCACTCACATCATAACCAGCAGCCTTGACCCCTCTGATAAACAGCGTCTGCAAACTAACCCGCTGAACAATCACTCCTCTGTGCTGCGACCTCCCTCAGTCAGTGCGGCCTGTAAACGCTGGTTATTAACATGGACATTGTGTTCACGCGCATAGAAAAAACAACTCTTCCAGTCTTGTACATGTTTTCTGTTGCTCTCATAAAAGCACACGACTGTGTAACCTTGCAAACACACCGCTTAATACTGTACACCAGATATGTCACGTGTACAATTATTTAAAAAAGCATTAAGTAGGTTGAACTGTAGGATGCATAAACAGGTTAAAGTGACAAATGAGGACTACGGCAGTGTGGTTTTTTGTGCTTGACAAATGACCTAATGCTTAATATATACGGGGCTAAAACCACAATTTCTCAGAGAATAGTATGAGATAATTAGTTTTATTTATTGTGAAATGCACATATGAGAAACCCACAAGGACGCTAGGACACCACAAATACTGTTGCACTGGTAAAACATTTGTCAGACAGCAACACGACTTCTAACATATAAGACTGTGCTGCAAACAAACAGCTGAACTCTCTTCTGGGCCACATGATATCAAAGAAATGCAAACATTTTGACTTTCACACAAGGTAAGTAATTCTTCAGAAATTATGATTATTTGACAACAAAGATGATAACCAGCCTGTAGACTGAGATCTCATGATGAGGCCCTGTTAGATATTTCCTGGTCAAGACTGAGGACTGAGCACCAACTCTCTGGAATAATTCACCTGAGGAACCCGTGAAACTTGAATTTCTCAAAACTTACTTTTACCAAATGTCTTTTACTAGATTATTTATACATTTATTTCCTTAAATAATTGAATGACTTTGATGTTGTTTTCGTTTTTTTTGCTTGTTGTCCTTGAAGTTTTTTTCTTCTTGGTTGTATTCGTCCACTTTGTTTAACACTTTGAAATGACTGTTTTGATAGGTGCTATATAAATAAAGCTCATTGAAGTATTTCATTGTTTGGTATTTGCATTTACAGTCTGTGAGCATGTCGCTGTTGCTGTGGAAACGAAAAACAAACCAAGCCCAGTGATGTTAATGTGAATTTCTGTTCATCAACGTTCGTCTTTATTTCGGAGGCTGGTGTTGTTTTTTATTTTACATTTCTGACTCATACACAAAATCAGACATTTACTTTTCCATGTCCTGATGACGTCTATTGAATTCGAGTTTTGAAATTGCTTATAACAGCAGATAAAAGCGATGATTTTTGAAACATTCTTGCAGAGAACATTTGAGGTGATGACATTCAGGCTGTTTGTGCTGAAGGCTCAATGAGAGTCCTGTCGTTTGCTTGTAAAGTTCAGATTTTTAAGGGTTCAAGGAAAATATTTCATGGTATTGGGACCTTGCAGGACTTTTTAAATTGAATGTAAACTTTGACACCTTTTAACCACAAACTCTGAAACGTGTGAGCCATCAACATTCAGACATTTACACAGGAACCCTAATAATTATGGCCAAATGATTTCTTTGGAAAGCAAAGTGTTGTTGTTTGAAAAGCTTCCTCATAAAGTTTTCCAAACCAACATCAACCAACATTGTCTCTGTGAATATGTTTCCTGTGGATGAATAGAATCAGTTCAAATGTGACCAAAAAGGAAATTAATAAAAATTACTAACTGCACGTATTTCATTACGGCGTGTATTCATTTTGGAGGTTACATGGGTGAAAGGAGATGGCAACTTGTTGTGTGTGTGTGAGAGGCAGGTTTGCCGTTGGTGTGCTGTGTGACCACCAGCCCTTACTTCCTTCCTCTCGAGCCGGCCTAGGGGAAGAGTTTGTGTCCTGTTGCTCTGCTCCTCTGGGGCTTGTGCAGACACACACACACGTGTTTACTAGTGTTTGTGGCTGTGCAACATGCGGAGTGTATGTGTGTGTGTCTGTGTGTGTGTGTGTGTGTTTTGGGTCACACTCTGCCGCTCACAGGAGGTCAGGTGAGTGTTGGGTCTGGTTCCTGATTCCTGGAAGAGAGGACAGCTGCAACATCTCACACAAACGCCATGACACGAGACGCACACACAGTCAAAAGACACAAACAGAGCTCGCACACATACTTTTTATCTTTCTCTCTCCAACCGTCCCTCTTTCTTGATGCTCACACTATAAGTTAGACCGTCTATCAAACCTAAATACTCTCTCTAGGGTCCAGAATACATCTGCTGCATCAAAACAAATAGGTTTTTAATGGCTCCAGATTTAATTTGCTGCCACTTATCTTGGCTAAAGTCATATGGCTTCTTTCGAAAGTCAAGATCAGCAAACTTTGGCTTCTCTCGTTGAATGAAAAGAGACAACATGCAGGGACAACATGTTTAGATTTCTAAAAGAACGCTGCTGATCAAAGTCATGTGTCATACGTGCACTTCTTTCTGAAAGTTTAAAACGATACCCAGCTCTACTCACGAGGCACTTCTCCATCTGTTTCTGCTGACTGGCAGAAATATGGGACACATTATAGTCTGGTGTGTGACCAACTTTTTTAATCTAATGGTGAGTTCTCTGCCCACCTCGCTCTCCTGTACACAGACTTATCTGAGGGACCATTAGAGCGGCTTCTCCCACTACTCCCATCTTCACCAACAGCGATAAGATACCTGGGAGTGAGGTAGACCAGAGGGCGGCTGAGGCAGGGTCTCTCTCGCTCTCTCTCTCTCACACACACACACACACACAAGGTCATAAAAACAGGTTGTCTGCATAGTATCAGAGACGTGGCTTTGCTGTGATGCACTGGAGGAGCCACAGTCTCCTGCTCTCTTAGCTCTGTGTAAATACACAGCTCATTGTTTACATAAGGTGGTGTGGCTTCAGGTTCCAGGGACCATTGCTCTGGGTCTGGGTCAGATCGCCAGCACGCACACAGGCACACAGGCACACATACTCACACTCAAAATTGCAGAAGTATGGGCACACAAGGCTACACACACACACACACTCACACACACACACACACACACACGCATATTCATCCTAATGCAAACCAGACTCCCTCTCTCCCTCTTTTCTTAAGGAGAGAGAGGGAGCGGTAGTAGGGAGACCGCACAGCGTTGGACCTCGGCCAAATGGACCAGCGGAGCTTGTTTGGAAAGCTTTCAGTCAGAAAGCCACTTTTTGGCAGGGGCCCTGTGAGTGCTGCTGAGCCCTCTGAAGCGGGCTGGAGCTGCTAAAATAAATAATGGTTAGAGCTGAGGGGGTAAGAGTGGCGTTGGGGTGGGTGGATGTGTGTGTGTGTGTGTGTGGGGGGGGGGAATGGGTAGCAAAAGAGAAAAAGAAGAGGAGGGGGGAGCTGGAGTATACGGACGGAGAGATGAGGGTAGCAGCGAGGAGGGGGGGAGGTTTTAGAGACCGCTCCTGTAATTATATCTGTCAGTCGACACCAAGGCACTTGGACCGCCAACGCTCACGTTTCCCCCCGCTCGCTCGCTGTCACCAGAGAGAGAGAGAGGAGAGAGAGAGAGTGAGGAGGAGGGAGGGCATGTGGACGTTTGTTTGTCCGAAATTTGTCCGACTGCAGACACAGTTTTATGGGAGCATCAGTTTGTGATCTGCTAACACTCCTGCAGGCTCCCTGGGTGGTGTGTGTGTGTATGTGTGTGTGTGTGTGTGTGTGTGGGCTGGAGGACCTGCAGGGAAACAAACCTGGTCATTCTGGGAGAGGGAGATAAGGAGGTGTTTCACATGACAGTCTGCTGTTCTGTCAGCAGGGAGCAGTGGTAGTGGCCTCTCTTTACACTGACTCGCATTCTAAAAAGCCAACACAGCTTCTTTCATGAATGAGCTGAGCAGAGCACAAAGTGAGTGGAAGTCAAGGGAAATACTGTTTATTTGACAAATCATGATCACAGGTAATATATCTGTTGATTCTGGGGGGTGCTGCAGTCCGTCTGCTTTATACACGTGTGGTGTCTAATCTGATCAATCTAGTTTTGTTTAGCTTTAGAGATGAACACCACCTGTGAGACCTTGACCAGGAACTGCATCGGCACCTTTACGTGTCCTTTAGCCTGGATAAGGCCTATTTGATCTAATTTAAGCCGCAATAATTCCAATGTTTAGAAGTGTTGAAAAAAAAGAAAGAATAAAATTATTAAACAAATAATTGAATAATAAGAATAAGTAATCTAGGAGGAAGTCGAAATAACCTCGCAGTCAACCACTCCCAACAATTTTTCGGAAACTTTTCGGGAACATTAAAGTAACTTAACAAAGTATAAATCATCAAGTTGCTCCACCTTCCTCATTTTAACACAGTTGACAGGCTCATATTCTGATATTGTCCCTCTAAAATGACCGACAAGTACTTTAGTCTTGAAATATTATGGCTTGATTCTTGTAATATTACGACTAATATTATTGCTTTATTCTCAAAATCTGCGCCTTTTTACCCCCTTACTTTTTAAATATCTTTAAAGAAAAACCTTTCTGGGAAACATTATGGGAAACATGCTCCAAATTCAGAAATGCAACAAAATACTGAAAACCCATGCAGAAAACATAACATGTGGAATGCAACACAAGAAGAAGACAGAGACGCCACAGAGGAATGATGGACTCAATTTGGAATAGCAGCGACTTTACAGATATAGATGTATTTCTAAACATTTTTTCAAGAAAGTGAATCAACAGCAACTGTGGTAAAATCCTTAATATGCATGTAAAAATGACACAAAATAGACCAGACTGATGTTAAATATGATTTATTATGTCTTCAGTTCCACCCCCAGACAAACAGTTAGTCAGAGAGTTAATCTTTATCATCCAAAATAAAATAAATAAAAACTCTAAGGACAAAAGAACCAGCAGTAAAAACATTTTGAGATAGGATCGTTGTTCTTGGGACGACGGTGCATGTTGACCAAGATCTTAGGAACAAACAACGTCTCCGCTGCTTTGTCCCCTGCCACTGGATACCTTACAAATTAACAAGCAGACATTGAATGGATAAACTGTTTCTTCATTTCCATCTTATTCACTCTGCTGCTCAAAAGTTTAGAACCACCATTTTCCAGTTTTTATTAAAATCAGTTCAAGGCCAGTAAATCACTTTAAAAGGTTTAAAGGTCAGCGTTAATTAGACCAAGGTTAAAAATAGAATGAAAAATGTAATGTCACAGAAAACAAGTCTTTGCAAGGATCAAATTTTATTATATTTCCTGCATCAGCGTCAGACCTAATTATAAACATATGATTTGCATTAAAAAGTATGTCATGAGTTTGTTCAGGTTCCAGAAGAGTATAATAAAACTAAGTAATGTATGGATTCCTTCTTCTTAGAACTTGAATTTGTTAATATTTGTATCCTTAAATATCAGAAATACTGCGACCTTGAATCATATAAACAGCTGGTACACTTAAGGTGCTGTAAAACTTTTGACTGGTATAGTGTCTGAGCACGAGCAGCTTTTCCTCACTCTCCATCTTTCTGTCTTTTTTCTCTTTCTTCTTCTGCTCTGTAGTGATCTGCCTCCTTCTCTGATCTCAGCCAAGGATCAGGTCCAAGGATCTCACCCCAGAGACACAATTACCACACCGGGCTAAATGTGCCGCCCACAAGCTACAGTGCCCATCAAAGGCCTTCCACACTCTCTCTAACCCTCTGTTCCTCTGATGCTTTCTGCTGCTTCTCCCTCCATTATTAGCACATCTCATTCACAGGCCTTTCCTCACTTCTCTCTTATACCTTTTTTAAGGGCTACATCAATATGTCCTTAGTTTGGATCGGCCTGCTGTTCAAACTGCTCCTAAGTTTTAGAGCCAATCAAACATAGAAGTTTGGAAAACGGCTGGATTCATTTTAATTTGAAAACGCCGGGGCAGCATTTTATTCTGGATGGGCAGACACTGAGATGTTTGGAGTCGATGAATTAGACACTCACAACCACTTGCTAATTGAATCTTTTTTCTTGACCTTTGCTGATTCGTCAGGCTGCTCTCACATGACCCCTTCCGGAAGAAAACAACGCTTAGCATCAGCTGCCAGAGTAGAACGCAACAAGGATAACACATTACAAGCGATGCTGACCCTGTTTGTCTTGGCCAACAGCTGTTGTGCAGTTACATTTGATAGTTTACAATTATACAACTGTTTACATGTGTAGTAAACAATCTCTTATCAGAACAATTCCTGTGTACGTTGGTGCACGTGAGTTTTCACATGAGGAGCCAAAACGCTATTGAAAACACCGTAAAGAGAACTTAGTTGCATGGATGCAGCCTGAGATGCTGTGAGGACGATTAATCAGATGTTGTTGATGGCTCATTCTGACAGACTGCACCTTGTGAGCATTACAGCAAAAACTCCCCAAACCCTAATATATGTTTTTGTATTGAGTAAACACTCTCTAGGCAAACCGACAGAGCAACATTCAGCCGGCAGTGGTGGTCCAGCTCGGCTCGGAGGTGTTGATTTAGCTGCAGGAAGGAGGATTAAATGGCTCATTGGTGGGGCTAGGAAGGGAGAAGGTGTGAAGCGATCAGCCCTCCCTCCCTCTCCTGGTTTCTCTTTTCTCTCCCTCCGTCTCTCGCTCTCTTTCTCTGTTTCTCTCCCTCAGCCAGAGAAAAGGCCATTGGGGCTGAACAAACAAATCACATGGCCATCAAACACTACTCACCACCGCTGCACTGGGACTTCATTCAGACAGAATTTTACTGGTCTCTGCAGTGTGCTCATATCCACATCCAAAGACGCACACACCCACACACACCCACACACACACGGCTGAGTCTCCCCATCAGCATGACAGAGGTTTTACAAGTCCCCATAGTGTGAGGTCTCTTATTCCCAGAGTAGCACTAGAACAACATCAGCAGTACAAGACGAGGGAAAACCGGGAAAGGGGGACAATTCAACTATTGAACTGCTCAGTGTTGTTGGGAGGGTTGTCAATAGAGCTCATGAAAAAGGTTGTGAAAGTTGTAACTGTTTTGTAATGGGAAGTTGGTGTCAACTCTCTTTAAAGTTATGGCCCATTTGAGGAGAAGTGTGTTTAAACGTGACGAGGATGCACCTTGCAGGACATGTATGATTGATGGGGTAAAACTGAGAATGGCCGTTACGTTTGGAACTGCATGTGTGTGTGTGTGTGTGTGTGTGTGTTCATGTGTGTGTGTTCATGTGTGTGTGCGGTTTGGGAGGGTGTGTGTGGTACGGCAACCTGCCTGTAACAGAAACCTTAGGCTGGCATTTTCTGTTTAAAAATGAAACTTTCACTTTCATGTTCTGCCGCTCGCCCCTCGGTTAGCCACTAAATGTCACTCTCCCCTCTTAAAAACAAACAAAGCCAGTTGAGTCTAGTATTAGACGCTATTTGAAATGGCTCTGAGCCCTCAGAGGGAGCCCCTGCAACCCCTTAAAAAGTCTATGACACACCAAACACGCACCAACACCTCATTAGTTTTGAGAAATCTGATGGAAAATATCGGAGGGAATCTTCGACTTGACTGGATAATCACAGCCGTTGGATATTAAAGGGCTACCGTGGCATTATGGAGGGATGTGGGAGAGGCGGAGGGAGGTGCAGATAGTGGTAGGGAGAGATGGAGACACAGGAGGAGAGAGAGACAGAGAGCAAAGAGCACAGGCTTAGTTTTTTGTGATACGCTAAATACCGGCTACCTCCAAACCACTCATGACATGGAGTAGTCTTGCCAATGATAAGTCTCCATTGATATAAATGTCATAACATAATCACAAGGAGCTTAAACAATCTTGGTTGCCATTGGTTTATGAAAACATATCCCGGTAGCCAGTGTTTCATCAGCTGTTCAGATTCTCATGCGGTCGACAGCTGTAAAATACATTCATATTTAAAGAACCTGTTATTTTACTGAGGTTAGGGAGATTTGTCTGTTAATTGCCACATAAAGCCAAATCTTGTAATTTGTTTTGGATTGATGAAATCTCTTTTTGTTCCACAGGATGTTGTTGTAGAGCTGCTGTCATTCTTCCTGGATAGTGATGCCCGGGAAATCTGGAGAATGTTAACGTTCCTCTGCTGAACCTTTTGTCCCTGCTAACTGGACACCATTCATCCATCCATCATCCAAACTGCTTATCCTTTGAGGGTCACAGGACATTGAGCAAGAGGTTGGGTTCACCCCGGACAGGTCACCAACTTATCGGAGGGCCAACATGCAGAGACAAGCAACCGTTTGGGGGTCTCCAAAGCTTTCAGACACTCACTAGCCTCTGGTTAATCTCCACTGGGCTGTGACTGAGTAAGAATCAGTTTCTCTGGAGAGACCTAGGTGAGAACTGTGAGTTCCTGGATGTGTTTATGACGTTTCTAGCACACGACAGATGCAAAACAGAAAAAAAAAGGATACAAACATCTCAAGATGAAAAAGCGTTGCCATACACGTCAAGAGAGCTGTCGATGTGCTTTAAACGAAAAACACATGATCTCTGCCTGCTGCACCACCCGTCACCTGAATGCTCCAGAGAGTTCTGTGTTGTTGTGAACACATTTTAGTGGACAACCTCCTGCTGTGTTATTCATGTGTGAAAAACAAACTCGAGAAAAAATCCGGATTCCAGTTCTGCAGTGTTCATGTCTGAAAACAAACCAAACCACTGTGCCATACCTAACTGGACACAGAGAAACACATAACCAGCTGAGGAACACGGCAACATATGATTTAGTTTTGGTGACATCTCCTCAAATAAGGTATTTGCGAAGTAAAAAAAAAGAATGTATTAAAGTCGCTCCACTGATTTTACACATCAAGATCACTTCACTTGTCAGGTTGTATAATAGGTTTTTGTGTGACTCTGTAGCAGCTTTGTCAAGTGTGAGGGAGTAAGCCTGCTGATGTCCCAGTGATGTCATCAAGGTTATCTCACATTCATCTTGAGGCATCAACTTTGAAACACAAAGTTGTCCCAAATGGAGGGTGGAGTTTCCCTTTAACAATAATCCAGCATTTATTATCACATAATTATTTTTTATGTTCATATATGTAGGCGGCCTTATGCAGAACAAACTACATATGAAGATGGATCTTATGATTAATGACTTTGTGCATGGCTTTTGAACAAAATATCCGGGACAAAACTCATATTGCAGTGACAGGGGGATCTACCGGAACGCTACAGAAATGAATTTTGCACTGCTGTTCTCTCAGGGTTCAAGGTGTTTGTCAAATCGCTGTCTCTATCGGGAACAGCCTGACATCTGTAATGCATTTTTCTGTTCTTTTTGCATGATTAAGCAAACTTGGCATGCAGGTGCTACCCAGTGGACTGCACCAGTACAACAATATTCCCAGAACAAATTAAAGTAGCTGTCGTATGGATCAGTCCCCCCACCCCCCGCCCCTCTCTCTCTTACACACACACACACACATACATATATACACACACACGCACACACACACAAGCAGTAAGAAACAACCAACCCAAAACAAGCTAATGACACAACCGAGTTCGAATCACAGGAGAATGACAGAAATCAAGCAACTTCGTGGAACAACAAATCTCTTAAACTTTGAATGGATCGGTCCGGAGAGAGCCTTAGTTTCACTGAATAATGTCGTCCGTCTGTTCTGATGCTGGCACATCAGCGCCATGGGCCCACTCACCACGGCAACAGCTAAAGTGAGGCGGTGCAGCAAATCCTCTAACCCAAATCCACTGTGTCGTGCTCTAAGAGTAATGATGAAGGGGCTGCAACCGACATCACTAATGCACTAACTAGTTTCAGTCCTCGATAGTCTCATCACTTACTCAGATGGACCCAGACAGAGAGAGAGAGAGAGAGAGAGAGAGAGAGAGAGAGAGAGAGAGAGAGAGAGAAGAGTGAGAGAGAGAGAGAGAGAGAGAGAGAGAGAGAGAGAGACGAGCACTTCACACTCTCAATTACGCACTGGAGCTCATCACTTGGCAATCTGTCCCGATCGCTTTAATTGGCTTATAATATCGCCTCTGATCTTGTCGCCCAATTAACAGGCCTGTCTGGCAGTCGGACTGGGAAGCCGGCAAGCATGTGATGCGTCCCGGCCCGTGCCATATGGAACAGGCGCACTGATTGGCCACTGATAAGGCACTGCGTTGCCCCCCTCACACCAAGTCACAGTATGACAAGAGTGGGTGTAAGCCCCCCCATATGTGTCCATGTGAGGGGGCAAATTATGGCAGTGATGTTATGTGGATGACGAGGATGCGGTTGTGCAATATTGGGTTATGAGGGCTTCGCCAAAGGCGTGATGAGTAAGTTGATCTAAAGGGACAGGTTATGATTATCAACTTTGCACAGCCAGTTACACATCATATGATGCTTACTCGGCCTGATGGTCCCACTGACACACAAGATAATACAATTGCTACAATTACTTACAACTGAATATTCCATTATTAGTTTGATGCAAAGGATAGAGGTCTCTGGCTCTGCTCTATCCTGGTCTCCATCCTTCACCGATAACAGATGCTTTAGTGTCTCAGTCAACAACTTGGAATTTATAGCCGTAGCAATTACATTTTTGTGTTGATACATTTTTTTGTTGATTTAAACATTTGATAATGATATGTTGACCAATAATGAGGATCCCAATTTTGTTTAACGGTGATATATGGCTAGATAATTATCTACAATAATCTTATATTGACTGATGGATTGGATCAGCTCTTTAGCTCAACCTACCGCCTCTGCGAGATCCCCCAGAGTTCAATACTTGGGCCCATTCTTTTCTTAAAATATATATGCTGCTATCATCATATCAACAAACAACTTAAATCCTGATGATACTCATATTTACCATAACATTAGAACTTTGTTTAAACGTGTATTTAGTTTATTTTTTAATGTATAGTGCCTATAAACTGTGTGACGTTGTTCGGGTACATTATATTCACAGTTGGTGGCAGAGAAAACATGTTGTACACAAAGCAGTTTCAAAATGTGCAAAAAATACTTCCTTTGCAAATGTGTTATGAGGAAAGATTTTCATTAAGAACCCTTGATAACCTTAGTCTGTAGGGTGGCCTTATCAATATATCACAACAATGAGTATTTTAAATGGATGCATCTCTGTAACCAAGAAATCTGCAGTTGTACAGGCCTCACTGTGGTGGGCGGTCCTTTCGGGTGAGATATTCCCAGGCTGAGAAAAATACTGAGGAATCCTGTACCCTCTGTCATTAGGGCTTGGTGACGGCTGAGGGCCCTAAATGGGAAGCAGATCCCTTTAAACTCTGACCCACTTCAGGCTTGAGAACCTAGAGGAGGCAGACAGACAGTGATGCAGAGGGACAGAGGTTGAGAAGATGAGAAAATGAGAGATCAGTGTTCACAGAAATGTTGTTGTTCGGTGTTACATAAGCTCCGACTCACAAAAGCACTATCTGTTACACAGTCAGCCAACGAGTTAGACAGAACCACTTACACCTCAAAACAAAAAAATAGTGTGCCTTCACTCGGCTCTCTTTCCGGTCTGCTCTACAGTGATCTAATCTGTGGCTAAAACCATCTCTTATTCAGAAAAGTATAGCAGCAGAAGCGGTAGCAGCAGGATGTGAGATATAATATCTCACATCCCATAACCTCTTTCCATTTGCATCCCTATTCCAGCTCCCCTTGGACTCTATGACATAATATTCTGCACATTGTACAAGTCGAATCGCTGCGAAGTCTTTGATTTCACAGTCCAAGGTATTTAACTTTCAACCGCTCAGCCAGCTGACCAATGCACAAGCTGCAGAGGCCTGGGCCCTGGCCATGTGTGCCTGTGCCAGACGAGCATCCCTGGACTCTGAGCACTTGGCAGGGAACGAACTGAGCGGAGCATGGCATGAAACCGTGTCCGGTCTCGCAAAACTCCACCAGGGAAAAGGGCACAGGTAAGCATGAGACGAAATAAGAGATTTAGGAAGGTACAGTGTGGAAATAGTGGAAATGAAAGGAGGAAAATCTGATAAAGGAGAAAAAGGGAAAAAGATGGGAGGATGAATGAACCTGTCTGGCCCTGCCTTTCCGTCCATGGCTTTTTTTGGGCTCTTTTCAAGTGACTGTGGGGCTATCCCAGCACTGCTATTTCCCCATTAACCGGGCCCCACATCTGTTTCTCTCATTCCAGCCGCGCTTTAAGGTCCCTGAAGGTGCAGTTAAATTAGAGCCAGCACAGGTTTATAAATGTAAAATCCTCCAATAATCTAGAGCTGACATGACCCCTAATCTTCTTGCTCTAGTCAACGGGGCGAGCGGTGCTAACTAGGGCCTTGGCAGCCCCAACATGTGTTTTGGCCGCCAGACTTTTAAGAGGAAGGTGCAGACAAGGAGGATTTTACGGGGGAACAAGTTCCTATTTGTGTGACCTGAGTATAGTCGAGGCATGTAGGTGGGTAAGTCAGGTATCTGTTTGTCGATGTTTTACTGCTCTTTCGATAAAAAATGTAAAGAAAAATCCTACATATCTTATCATTCAAGGCAAATAACAAGTGTTCAAGAGGATTTTTTAATGCAGAATAAATATATTTTCTCGAAAATTCTTCCTTTCTGCTTTCATTTATGGCATATGCAAGGATCAGAATACCCTTCAAGATCATGACTTAAGCCTATGGGGGATAGAAACAGTGTATAAAGGACGGAGAGGAGAAAAGGAGGCAGAAACCCCATGTCTCTCAGCTCCAGAGGAGGGGGTTCACTAAACTAGCCTGTCTAATGCAATTAATCTAATTGGAGCCGGCATAAAGTGACAAATTACTAGCGTTCACACTGGGGACTAAGTGTGAACCTCTAGAGATGGATGTAGGAAAGGATACCTAGGTAGTTAATGTTATATCTTCTAATTCCATCTTAAACTCTTTTGTAATTGGTAGAGAAAAACTGTCCATTAGATAAAAATATTCTGCCATTCTCCACCATGCTTTGTGTGCAAATCTGATAAATGTGTATTCTCAGAGAGTCAGTGGACTCAAAAGCAGAGGATGCTTCTAACATGTATACATTGGTGATAAATTATTAATACAGATTCTTGCAAGAGGCTAAAAATGAATCATTAGTCATGTTTTGATTTGCATTCAGTGGCTGATCATCAACTTAATTCACACACCTCGCTGAACCCTCCCAGTCACAGTATCGGTATTAGCAGATCGGCCCTATTTGCTTGGATCTGCATGGATTTACACTTGACATTTGAGTATTCGATTTAATCTCGGAACATATGCACATGAACTCTGCATATTTCAGTGAAATCGTGTTAATGCGTGCCCTTTTCTATAACCTTGATTACTCGCTGTGGTATCAGAAAAGCCTTTTTGCGGACATTGATTTCTGCCTGGAGCCATGCTACTGAACCTGGAGCAGCATATCTCACTGGATATAATGAACTTAAAGAAGGCTAGCTATTACCGGAACCTCTGACATTTTGACATTATCAAATGCCTTGGTTAAAACGCACATATGGAACAGAAATCCAGCGTGATATACATGTGATTTGCATTCCATTTCCATAGGTGACTTGAAGTTCCACATCTTGCCTTTTTCCCATGCAGGTGTTTATTTACATTTTACATCAAAGTTTTAATTGGATTTTAAAGCAGCCTCCTTCAAGTGCTCCACGTGAAATGGAAACCATCCACTTTCAATGTATTTTTGGGGGAAAAAATGTGTTGTCGTTGAAATCGCACGTTTGTGTGAATCCACTTACTGACGATAGCCATGAACCCTGACCCCAATAATTGTTCTAAATTGTGACCTGTGAACCGTTGAGCTCGTGAAAAAACAGAGCGGGAGGCATCCAGAGCTGGAATGCTGTGTGCCTCTCAGGCAGGTACTAACGTGCTCCGAGGGAGAACCTCACTGACCCCAGAATGCATCTTATGCCCTATAGGTGTTGGTCCACCTTAACACCCCACCGTTTTAATCCCCCCTTTAATACACCTTGGCTTTCTTTCCTCTCCTTCTTTAATGTTTCTCTTTAACGCTCTTTACCGCTCTTTTCATCCTTCTCTTCTTCACTAGAACCTGCGACCCCCCCCCTTCTCTCTCTGTCTGGAGAGGAAACGGTGGCCATTAAACGTGTCTGCTGAGGTCTGGGGGTCTGGAGAACAACCGTCACATTGTGTGACCCCGCCTTGGACCCCAGACGGACTAATGAATAAGGGTTACCCCCGCCACCACCACCGCCACCCACCCCTTCTTTCTCCATCCACCAGCCCCCCCCCACCCCATCCCAAACCCCCTTTCGTTCATGCCAGACCCCTAGTAGGTAATTCCCCCACTTCTTTCACAGGGTCCCAGACATCTCCTGCGGCCTTTGACTGAGGGCTTATCTTTTCAGAGGGAAATGTGTGTCATTTGGGGTTTAAGGAAAAAGCTAAACAAAAACATTGTCACTACCATACAGTTCGACCAGGCCACCCCTCCCCACGCCCCCCCCCTGTCCCTTCACTCTTTTCCCTTCTCTTCCCAAAACTTGGGGTCTGGACTTGGGCTTAAGGAAATAGTGTGAGACATCTACAGTGTCTCCAATTATCTTGAGGAATATGTAAATAAGTGAAGAGACAGTGGTGGGATTATATGCAACTGGCAAAGGCTCATGACGTGAGGTGGACAAAAGGCTCGGTGGAAAACAGGATTATTCCAACACAGAGTGTCCAATATATTAGAGAGGATGGACTCGGAACCTAATTATACAAAAAGCGACTGTACCAACCAAGCAAGGAACCCGTCCCAAATGCTGATAAATAGTCCTTAAAACGTATTATATAGACTTGTACTGTTATTTTATATGTTCTAAATCTGATCATTTGCACACGGACAGACTTAAAAATCTTCAGCCATAAAAAATTAAGAATATGGTCCACCTTTGTGTTCGGAGACACCCACGCTAGCAGTAGACTCTTCAATATCCACATGAATAACACAAAGCACTGGTGCTCCTCTGAAAGGCAACCATGTATCCCTAGGAGATTTAACAATGGTGACATGTGTAAGCTCAATGCATACAAAATATCTCTGCCCTCTCTCTGTCGTTTCTCTCCCTTTCTCCCCTCTCTTCCTCTGTCATGTTTGTCTTAACATGGGGCCTGCCCACAGCAAAGCTGAGCATCATTTCACAACACTCAGCGATTCCGAGTGGTCTCATTATTAGTATTTCTTCAGTGGCTTTGTAGCTAAAGCACTTGCACTTACGGCTAATGTATTCCGCGCACACCAAGAGTGACTGCTGCTATCAAAGGACTTGCCTGAACGGCGGTAATAACTGGAAAATTATTTCTGATAGCCTGAAACAATCTTCCAAATCATCACAGAATTTTATTAAAATAATATCAAATCAAATTAGCCGGCGTCCCCCTGTAATGAATTAAGTAAAGGGTTATGCCAGCATTAATCCCATCATGCTCGGAGGCATGGGGGCGGTGGGAGCGTTTAATAAACCAGTCAGTCCCTTCAAGCAGCGGGGCCGGCTTCAGATCCACCATGCACCCCGATGCTCGCTCCGGAGAGGGAAGCACATCAAAAGACTTCCTCTCCCCTCACTTTCACTCGACGCTCCGTCCCCTCCCGCCCACCCTCCTCAGCTCTCCCTTTATTTTCCCCATCCCACACTTCTCTCACTCTCCCCTCCCCCCCCTCAAACTATCCCCACCCTCCCTGTGTCTTTCTAAATAATCTGTCGCTGTTTTTCTGCCCCATTTATACTGTCATTTTTTCGAGCGTAATCACAAAAACAGTCCCGCTCCATACTTGGAGAGGTATTTGTATATGTATATATAGTTCAGCAGTTGTCACAATGCCAAACCGAGAATTAATGTGAGGACGCAATAGTTGAAACGGTTAAATGATAAAGTCTGTTTGCTGATGTAAATTGCACCTGCCAGTAATTTTAGCTTATCACCTGACAAATGGATTGTGTTGAATTAATTCATTGCTTTTGTGTTAGGCAGAGACCTCTAAGCATAGTTTATCATTTGTGTTAGATTTTTTCTTAAATCAAAGCTAATGTCACACATTATGTGGGCTGTAGAGATATGTATCACACAGGGGCTTCTGACTGCCTTTCACACCTAAAGGTTCCTCGGGTTAAAGGTTCCTCGGATCATGCTCCTGACCAACGGACCAAGATTTTGTCCGACTAACAGACGTCATCTCAGCTTGGATCAAACTGAACCTTTGTTTGGTTCATTTGAGGAGTGAAAATCATTTTTTAACTTGAACTTTGAGACCAATGGCACAGAGCTCAGACAGCATTAAAAAATAGTAGAAAAAAAAGAAGCCGAAGAGAAACCTCTGACCTCTTGTTTGAACAAGAACATCCATTGAGGTCATTCAAGATTCAAAATATTGTCAATGTCAATGTCAATTTTATTTATATAGCACATTTAAAACAACTCTGTTAACCAAAATGCTTTACAGGTGTAATGGTACAACAAAAGGATGCTAAAATGTAATGTAAATGCAAATAATACATATAAAATAAAATAATACGTTAATAATTGAATCGTTAATAATCAACACTGAAAATTATTTTCCCGTGTCGAGTACTGCGTCTGAAGTGCTGGAAATAACATGATAATATTACAGGGAAATTTGAAATGAATGAGGTTCATTCAATGTCAAATATAAACAATGTAACAAACAAGTAAATCTTGATCCAGACTTTCAGGTGAGAAAACGCCCTCAACTTCCTGGTGTGCAATTATTTCTTTGATTTCCTGAAAAGTAATGGTTTACATTTAAGCTGGATTCCTCCTGAGACCGATATCATGTAAGAAAATAGGGATTCCAGTTTATGCCACACATTATTTTTGTCCTAAATGTGTCCATCATCCCTGTTATGGTTAATGAGATTATTTTCACCAAGTTGCGGAAATCTGGGCCAAACATATTTGGAAAAGAAATTTAAGGCAAACTTTAAAATTATTATCCAAACTGTGGAGTAATTATCTCCATTTTGCAAACCAGGTTATTGGTTCATATTTGACCTGCTGTGTGTGTGTGGTTTTTACCTCCAAATACAACAGATTTGATATCTGGTTTAGCAGCTGGATGTCAGCAATTGAGTAGAATTTAATCACGACAAAAAAAAATCATGGCCAGAAAAATATAAAAATTTGTGGTAATAAAGCCAATTATGCACCAAGCATATATTGCACTATTGCAAATTATAGTTTCACAATTATAATAATATGTTTTAGTTTCCTTTGCTATACATTTATGCCGGGTATTGACATTACGCTGGAGTTTTTGAGCCTCTATGCAGAAACTGTTGGCAACGCTGACTCTGAATTAAGTCGAAAATTCTAGGGGTTGCATTTTATTCTGGAGAGATGAAAATGAGACTTTTAGAAACACTGACAAAGACACACGTTTCCTTCCTGATTGGATCCTGTCGGTTTTCCTTTTTGGAAGAGAACAAGCAGCATCTATTACTGGTCAATGTAATAGTGCTGATAATGTTTGTAATGAAGTACAAACATTACTGACCTTGTTGTCTCTGTTAGCAGGTGTTGCACAGACGATTTCTGCATTTTAAAATACCATAACTGCCTACATGCTTAAACTTTTATTCAAGCTATCTGCAACAATGTCTGTGCGCCCAGTGCATGTGACTATTTAATACGTGCATGGAGTTTATTTGTGCTTTACTATTGGTCAGTACGAAGATAGTTTGCATCTTCAAAGTATCGACTACAAAGTTCTCAGTGTGGCTGTAGCTTTACAGTATATGACATGTTCCATGGAGGTACTTTGATTAACATGGCCACTACCAGGATCTACAATATCCCTCAGCTCTTCATATTTTACCCACATACATTCCTAAATTTCCTATCTCGTCTTTCTATGTCTCTCTGTCTCTGAGCAGCTCACCCATAACTGCCACCACCACCGCTCCACATGAAAAGCTTTTGGACGCGATTCAGCGGTCTTGTTGCTGCATGGCGGCAGCGGTCTGGGAGCGGGTCAGCCTCCACCATGCGGGCGGAGGTTAGATAGCTGCAGGTAGCAGGGCATGGATGGAGGCAGCTAATGTCTGAAACGGAGCACTGTCCATGAGACCCACTATCCAAAAACTTTTGAAGGGCTATTTAAATTCCTCGCCTGCCTCGAAATATGTCACGGCATGCCTTGATATCGCTGCATCTCAGGAGTTAGTCAGTGCATAGCTTGTGTGCATGTGTGTGTGTGCGTGTGTGTATGCTTTGATGGGCATCGCTGATAACCTCAACTCCACCACCACCCCCCTCTGTTTCCATGTCTCTTCAATGTGTGAGAAAGTATGGGTGAGAGAGGGAGGGGTCACCGCGCTGTTTCCCCTCAGGAGGGTTTGTCCTGTGCCATCTGGCACCTCGGATACATGGGCACGGGAGCAGGAGGGGGCCTCTGCGTGTGTGTGTGTGTGTGTGTATATGTGTGAGTTTGTGGAGGATGGTGGGGGGCATCTTGATGGTATGATATAATGTGCCTTGTATGTCACATGTGCCCCAGCCCCCAGTCCTTTGCAAACCCCCGACTTCACCACATCAACATCCAGCACCTAAGTTGTCTTTCTATCTTTCTTCGTGTGTCTTTCTCACTCATGGGAAAGTGCAACTTCCCTAACTTCTGTATCTCCTTCACTCGTCTTCTCACTGTCATTCTCGCCCCTTAATTCCCTTTTCATCCCCCACTTCTTTCTTCCCTCCATCCTACGTCTTACCCGTCACACTTGTCTCTCCTCTCCTCAATCTGTACGGGATGCATGGCAACAGCTCGACCAGCTGATGAGGGCCAGTAAGAGATAGCACCCAACCTTGTCACCCACAGCTGCAGAACACACACATACACACACACACACATATACACACACACACACACACACACACGCACACACATGCACACACACACACACACACACACACACACACACACACACACACACACACAAAGAGCCAGAAGGATTGGGGCATGGCGCTATGTAAAATAATCACAATGCATTTACATTCATTGTGGTGTGGATTTGTTGCTATAATAAGGCTGCAGAAATCATGAATATTCACACACACTTTAAGCAATTATGATAATCAGCATTATTTCTAGCCTCACCGCTATCTGTCGGAGGAGGCGGCAGCCGAGGCGAGAAAAGTAGGTTGGGATAGTCTGCAGTTTTACACTCATGAAATTATATTACATTTTTTCATCTTTTCCGCTCATCCATTCCCCCCCCCTCTCTCCGTGTCTTTATCCGCCTCGCTCTGCTCTTTTGTATCTTGTTTCTCTGTTCTTCCTCCGTCATCTCCTGCTCTCCTCATATTTTTTCACTCCCTTCTTCTTCTAGGCTTGTTCTGTGCTAAAGTCCATTGTGTGGCATGAAGAGGAGGGGTAGCATCCCGGAGTGAGAATGGCCCCTGGGTGCTGCAGAGCTGGCAGCAGTGTTGGTCTAATCTTCCGGGTCAGGCCTGCTGCTTTCATCTTCTCTCACTTGGAGCCCCTTGTGTTTGATGTGAACTTAGCCCAGGAATAACCGTTCCTTTCTTCTCTGCTAACCTGGCCCCGGAGTAGGAGAAAGCACTTTGTTGTTATCCTAGGAGCCAAACAATGCTGGAAGGAGTGCAGCAAACCTTAATGAAAGGCTTTTGATCCATACTGATATTAAAGTGAGAACCTTGAGAGAAAGAGAGCGTTTGTGCTTGTGTGTGTGTGAGGGAGCAAAATAAAGAAAAAAGTGCAGAAATCGCAGAAATCTAAATGCAAATTGCATCGGAATGGTTAAATGGAGTTTTTCTTTAATTCACACCCTTTGAAATGAATTATTTCAGATTTGCCTGCATTTGTTTCAAGTTTGAGGGAGAAAGAATAAAGCAGTGATCTCATTTATTATAGAAATGGAATTTAAATTAGCACTTGGAGCCTTGCAGGGTTTTAATGATTAATTTTCTCAGGTCTGCACCATGCAAAACAATTTCTCTACCTTCCACAATTAAAGCCAAGAGTTTCTGTGCCACGTGTGTCAAGGCCACAAGGTTTTCTTTTGTACGTATACGTATGTGTGTGTGTGTGTGTGTGTGTATACTTTCCTATGCAACACTGCACCTCACTACAACTCAACTGACCAGTTGTTATCTTTCCTGGAACCCACCGACTGACCCCAGCCCTTAGCCCAGTGACCTGCAGTTCATTTGGCGTGGTCTCATACGGCATCGGGAGGAACAAATGAGCTGGTGTTTAAAAAGCAACTTGAGGATCTTCTGAGTAATTTAGTGCTCTCTGCTGGGCTGTTGGACTCACACAAGGTTTCCTTCATACTTCAACAGCAGTTTTGCATTTACTAAAACGTCATCTTTTCATCCTCAACTTACTTGAAAATGTCAAAGCTGAACCTTTTCAACCTACAATTTGAAAATGAAGTTGAACCCAAAGGCCAAAAAAACAAGTCACAAACAAACCTCTCTTATAGAAGGAAGGAAATGCACCTTGGTATTCAACATGCTTGCTGCCATGGTGATATCCCAAACCTCTGTGCAACAGCAGCACATTAACCCCTCTTGACCCTGTATTCTCACCTGTGATAAAAGGGGAGGAAGAGAAGGAGGAGGTGCCCCCCTTTCCACTGCACCG
>CM076721.1:17692053-17769053 GCA_038501795.1 Pseudopleuronectes americanus
GCGCGGGGGGGAGTGTGATAAGCCAATTTTTATTTATCAATGCTTTTTGGTTTACCTATTACATTATCATGTAAATCTAAATTAGTGTTTTACTGTTGACATGTATGCTGGCTTTTAATCTGAAGCGGGTTACAATTGCGCGAACATAAATTGTATAATAGAGAAATTAGTATAATTCATGTTATAGGCGGTATATGCTGAAGGTCTAGGCACCTAGAGCTCTGAAGATAATGTTATCTATTCAGTAGGGCTGTGTGTAATTTACAACTTGAGAGACACAATCTTGTACCGAGAGCGGCCAATGTTTATGCAAAGATAAACGTTCGATGCTGGTAGAGGTTTTTAGAAAAGAACATTCGGACATACCTGATTATATAATCGTATTGTTGGCCGAGATTAGCGTAATGTACAGCAAAACTAAAAAAAATGTACAATCTGTGACAGGAGTTCCGTTATATGAGTGAATTTGGTTGTTAATCCCGAAAGTATGGAGACGTGCCCAAATACCGCGATACAATATTCCAATTAGGTAAACACATTAATCAATTAGTGTGGAGATGTTTCTATTACTTTAAATGCCAATCTCTTTGTAGTTAGACTGATCATTGTGTAGTAGGGAGGATGATTCACCATTCTTGCAGAGGAATCTAAATGATGCAAATTGCTTCTAACGACGTTAATCCGTGAGTCTTTCCTGTCCAAACTCTGCTAGTGATTCCAAACGTAAGCCTCTCAAGTCGTAGTGCGTGTGCCCTAAGTAAATTCAGTGACTGTCTAGTGGTGTGGGGATGGAATAGTATGTGGGGAAGCATTAATATTTTGTATGAAACTATATCGGAATATTATAGGAGGGGTCAACAATTAGGGCAACACTGGACCTGTACACTAACCTCAATCAACTTATTTTAATCGAGGCAGAACCCGGTAAAGACAATTAGAATAGTTCTCTGAAAGGTTTGCCTATATATTACAAAAAACCGTCTTTTATCCAAGGAACAAAAAACTTTTTAATTTGCCGTAAAAAAGAAGCAAGCCTAATCTATTTGCTCATGCCTCTGCTACAAAACACAATGGCACTTAAATAACGATGGAGGCCGAAAATAGTAGCACGGAGGACAAAGACATGCTAAAGTGGGATAAATAGTCCACGATGGTAGGCACGGTAGATGTGTGTTGGAATAGAGACTGGGACACATACAAATGTATGTGAAATGGTTACCTTTTATATGTGTAAACCGTTAAGAGTAGATGCATGGTTCGCTTCATACAAGTCATTTTCAGTGTGAGATCCTCTGTGTACACAGATATGTCGTATCAAGACTAGGGCGTGGTGATATACACATGATGCCACTCTGGAGCCAATGCTGTGAATAAGCCGTTCGTGCCTGTCCCCCTTCTACCTAAGTTGAGACCATTTACACCTGCATTAACAGATAGCTGCCAAAGATGCTAAAAGATTCAAACCTACAGAAGAGCTCAATATTTCTGAGTTTAACTACACACGGGTCTTTCGTGCCCTTCACACATCTACTGCCTTGGACGCCATATTAAAAGGGGTGACATATATACATAAGAGAAAAGGCAGACTAAGAGAGCCACTATTTGTGAGGTGGCGAATTTTGTACCGATTAGGCAAATTCAGACTTATGCCTCTGTTCTATGATTAGTTCGCATTATATTACCCCAGGTGCAAAGTATTGAATTATCGGACAGACCGACCCCGGGTTCACACGTACCCGGCCAGCTCTATATGAGAGCCAGTTAAGCTGAGAAGTTACCACAGAGTAGATGAAAGCGTCGATGAGCTTTCAAGGTCGGATTCCAAGGGGACAAGAAGGTATGTGATAGATGTTTCGGGTGTGCCTCGAGTCCGATTGGCTTACCCAAAAATTAACGAGACTGAGAATGTCCCATATTTTGTTCATGTGTGGAATATGGTAGGAACAGGTTGTTGAGAACATTGAGGGACTGTAATGTGTCGCAGAGTCCTTCGCGCCTAGCTTATGATATGACAGGAGGTGTGAGCAAAGCCACTGTTACGGCTGCTAAAGAGAATGGAGTGCGGTATATTCCATAACGAGCAGCAATATTGTGACCTGACGCCGCTTCAGTCGGCGCTGATTAGTCACCTTGTTTAAGACGCAGAATATAGTTATCACTGAGTGGGAGAGAAATTACCACATGATAATGAATAAGAATTGACCGGGAACGATGGAAAAGGCTGCTACTTGGAAAGTTAGTCCGTCAATAAATGTTGCCTAGGGGTGCTGATCGTTTAGACTGAATACAACCAATCCACGTGCGGAAGGTGGGGGTTGGGGGGGGGTGGTCGGGGAGTGGTGAAAGGAGGGGGGGGGGGGGGGGGGGCTGTGGGGGACGGAGGTTAGTAACCCCACTTTTTACATGTAGATGTAATAATTCGGGAGAATGTTAGTGAAAATAAATCGTTAAGATGACAACTTTCTGGCACCAGATTAACAACAAACGTCCACAATAACGGGAACGTTTTTGGTAAAGTACTGAAAGAATGGCTACACAAGAGTACAATCAATCAGACCACCTCACGACTATGCATCCTAATACCCCATAGCAACACTCATTGTCACATTGAACTGGTTTGTCCATTTCACACTATACGCTGGAACAGCTTTGAGTGTGTTGGATTGGTTTATATAAGTGGCATAACATATGTTGGATAATATTTTGAGGCCTTTGTGGCCTGAGAGAAACAGGAAGGCTAAGATGTGGCCTAATCTGTGGCTGTATCTCTGCCTCGTCCAAGATAGCAGGTGTTCGAAAATGCTTGTTTAAGCGCTAAATAGGTGACAGAATGACATACGGGGAGTTCAATAATGAACCAAAAAGAGGTCGGCATTTTCGAGACATGACTGAGATAGACGGAACAGGGTAATGAGTTTGTTCAACGCCAATTAAACAAATGTCAAGTAAGTGATCTAGAGAGTCTCGTGACGGAAGTCTGATACCAGAAAAAGACCACAACCTCACAAGACAAAGCGCGACGGTGGGTGGCGGTAGGAGCCTAAAATTGGTAGCCAAAAAGGGTGAAAACGCTACATTCCCTGGTGGGAAAGGTAATGAGGATGGGCTGTAAGTAAAGGAGGGTAAGGAAGCCCAGGAACAAATCTGGTGGAAGTTTGAAGTTGATGCAAGGAGGATCATTAAAAAAGTGAAGAAAAATAGCTGAGTCAGGTAATAATTGGCGTTGCAATCCCAGTGTCTTGAGTCGCATATCGAATGCACTAGTATCATGATTAATGCAGTCAGGGGGATCAACGTAGATAACATGAGATGTGGTTTTTACTGTCTGGACCAACGGCACGTAATCAAGGTGTAGTTTTGTCCCACGATAGTGTGTAGATCATGTTGAAGTATAGAAAGCGGCAGTCTTGACGAAGCAGGCAGTATGATGACACGGGACAGGGGGTTATTTTATGCCACAATGAGGAATTGTGACAGAGTACTACGCTGCAGCGTTGGAGTTAGGGGAGCAGCCCAACGCAGGTAGAACTGGCCGTATGCACCTGAGCATTGCACACATAAGAGGATAGCCGGCCCATATTTGAAGCCTCCAGCACGTTCGCCTCACTTTGAAGAGACTCATGTTATCTACCATATGGATTAAGCATTTTACGACAGCCAAGAGTGTAGTTAGGGGGTATGGTCTGTCTGTTTGGCAAATTCGATGGTGTCCCTTGAGTCCATACCGGGCTACGTTGTACTTGCTGGCTCTTGCCTTGCTGTTTTCACTTAGCTCTCTGGGTTAACAAGGTGGATAATATAGAATTACTAAGACTGTCATAGTCCCAGTATTTTTACCTCTCTCGGAGATAGGAAATGTCATTCCCGCGGCAGGAGTTGCGACGTGAAAGAGGTTAGATGGGTGGTTTATACCATAACGTTTTACATGTTGGTGTAATGGTTGGCAATTGTGTAAGGATAAGGGTTGTTTAGTGATCCGTAGGAGAATAGGCGTGATATTGGGGTTAAATGCTAGGGTGTTATGGCTTGAATTAAAATCTTTATCCCTTTATCACCATAAGGCGGCTTATTTAAAATGCCTTGATGTCAACTAGGTCTACTTGAGATATCTGCTCACACACGTCTAGCACGGGAGCCTGTTAAGTCTCGCGATACTATCCACGAGACGAGGTGTAACCCATACCAATACCGAAGCCCCAATGGTATACGCCAAAGTCAAAACAAATAGAGCGTTCCAGGATCAACAGTGAAATGCGACGGGCTCGATGACTCGAATGTGTCCTGTGGGCAGCCCATAAGAATCGACTGCTCAATTCGGTCAAGTATTTACTTAAGAGCCATGTTAAAATCATAATAAAAATAATCATGAAAAATTGATACCCAATCCGCAGGCAGCTGCGTGTGTGCCAAGTAGCGGCTAATTAAGTCCCCTTTCTCTGCAGGGGCCCCGCTAGTGCTGAAGCGCTGTGTGATCGGAGTGATAAGCTGGGTATGGTGTGCTGCTCTGGTGTATCTGAAACAGTGTGAGTACTAATACTACGGTAGTCCTTTCGGAGTCGGAAGAGCCACGGTTAAACAGAGCCCGCCACGAAATGTGAAAGAAGACACCTCGTCCCCAGCTTTATCGTTGAGGGTGATTAGGACCCGAATATGCCCGGCTGTCTCCTCTCGCGACCGTTCTTGTTTCAAAAACAAACGGAACGTACGAGGGCTTGAGTGCATGTAAAAGTGGAATGATGCACACGGTGTATATTATTATATTTCACAGGTGTTATTTGCAAACACAAATTAGAGGACGACCACCGACGGTAGAACAACCATCAGTCATCTCCTTGCACAGGATACAAATAACATACTCCCCTGTATCCCCTTTTGTACACATGCCCTATTTCAAGGTAGAAGGGAGTCAGACATTTTAGATTCTGCAGCATAAGCAGGTTTGGTGAGTATGAGGGTAAACGAACCACTGCGTAACGGTGTTATAGAATAAATGTGTAAAACAATGCAGGTAAATTTTATTAATGAAATAATTTTATCACTAAAAATGATGAGTCGTTCCTTTGACAAAGATCCAATGTCCAATATGGGCCTTTAATCCGAGATTGGTTAAAAGTGTCTACTATATTGTAAGTTAGGTCCTACTAATGATTGGGGGTCTTAGTTGTTGAGAAGAGCTAGCAATCCCACCGACCCAACGGGGCAGAATTTTACGAGTACCTATTCAGGGTAATATATTAAATGGAAGATATTAGGATTAACCCAGAAGATGAACTGATTGGGCGGACGTTGACGTCAGGGTGAATTTACATACCTGTGAGACAACAATTGTGATATAGCACCGACCAAACCAGTCACTAAATTAATTTATCTTCCCGTTTGCCTATCAAAACCCCCAATGCCCACATTTTATCCGCTTAGCCCAAGGAAAACTCCAGACCCATATCCCCGATATCAGTACAGCTCCAGTCCGTTACCTCACGCTATTCCCCTAACCGTGGCGAGGTTGCGGTGACGAGCCCAGCAAGTCCTTTATCCTATAGTGACCATGATTTTTCCAGTTGTTGTGGCACTATAATTGCCGTGAGTTGGTAACAGGACAAGGAAAGGTGGAATAACGCTGCCTAGTTTGTGGTTTCCTTACAACCCCGGGCTAAAAGGAATCAATCAACGTAACACTCTCTCAAGGAACAACAACAATGCGATAAACTCCTGCGGCTTGTCTGGCCAAGGTCTACTACTTATTGAGATCACCATTAAATCAAAATGCCCAACATAGCCCCCTATGTCCATAAAACCACCCAAGTTGGAGCACACTATCCATATGGAAATATAAAAAAAAGGAAGAGGACACAATAATAACTAACCTGTTCGAAACCGATGGTTACGATTGTGTGGAGGGAAGGAGGGCGGGGTGGGTGGGGGGGAGGGTGGGGGGTCGGAGGGGATAAAGAAAGGGGTGTATATGTCCTGAATACGAGGGGACGAGGTTGAAACTGGTTAAAAATATTGCAGGAATTCGCAGCCACCTCTTCCACTAGTCCGTTGTATCAAATCTTAACTAATCCATGTTAGCCGCCTATATCAATTGTTGTGATCGAGAAGAGGAAAGTAGGGGTAGAAGATGCTAGAGGCTGTTGTAGTCGATGAGATATATATTAATCCAGTACATCTAAGAGGATACTAAATCTCTCTAAACAACCAATATTGTTCAACGCATGAATGACTATTCTCCGCCCTTTTCGTTCACAGGTAGTTCGGGTCAGGTTCATTATAATAGCAAGGTAGATACTGAGGTGGGTATAACGATGGCGTACCACAGGACAACACACATCGGCAGATTGATATAATTTTATTGATAAACGAAGGAAAAGATACTACTCTTGCCCCCTTGCCCCTATTTTGAATGCTCCATTAGTAACGATCGAGGAACGTTAAAGTAGACCAAAATACGTTGAAGTATACCCAGGACGTAGCTAGCCGACTAGGTGACGCCTAGGTAAGAAGATATTTCCCCCGCCATAGAAATTAACTGCCCATAAAAATGATGCGGGCCCAGGTAATACAGAAATTAATATTAATCATACCTACCCCTCTTCCCTCGTAAACCCTCTGCACCGCGTCGAGCGGGCCTCACCGAATAAATACTTAATATATCACTACCCCAAAATTCGTCATTCCCAATCCTCAGGCGAAAAACATATGACGCAAATATGTTATTACCCGTAAAGACCCTTTCAGATCTCACAACTGGCCACGAATCCAACAATGGATAGTGGTAATTACCTTTGTACTCTGTATGTTACTTACTCGAAGTAATGCGATGTGGCTGGATATGATTAACACATAAGGGGTTGATGAGTTAGCATAAAACAGCAACCATGTTTGGGTCCATAACCCCACGTGAACACAGATATAAGTCATCGTGCCGTCCCACGGCAACCTACCAACCCCTATATAAACCCTCATCTAAACACACCCATCACCACGCTGACAGTAACTAACAAAAAGATAGAAAGCACAAAACAACAACTATTTAACTTCAAATTAAGCAATACAAGCAATATTTAAACAACCGTTTATACAACAACAAAGTACATTTGGATCCCATGAGTCCCTAGACTCCTCCTTCTAGATACACTTACTCCCAACCACTTAAAATCTATTTGGTTGTGTGTGCGTTGAACCAGGGTGGAAAGCTTACTCTCCTTAACCGTTCCCTGTGTGATAGTTTACCTTGAACTCCGATCATGGCTGGATTTACTCTTGTCCCACCCACGTTGCCGTCACTAGCCTTGAAAAAATACGACGTACCAATAGAACCGCGCCGTTGCTTGTTTCTCCCGCGCTAGTTTTCCCCCATCGCGAGCCCTCCACATATATAAACTACGCTAGTCTTTGTCGTCCATGCATAACAAGTTTTCATGAAGTAGGGACGCACTAAACTTCCAAGGTCCAAAAATGCAACACCGTTATACGTCTGTACTCAAACCTAATGTGGTGATCCTTTATACCATAAGTAATTAAGCATGCTAGGGTTCATTCACGAAGTGTTCTTTGTGAAAAAACCATATAATGTCATATGTCGAGCGTTTCCCTGGAGCCCCATTGGCGATTAAGCACTTTATACGACAGCTGTTCCTTTCTGTCAATACTATGGCAGTATTTGGCAAGCATTTTAATAGATACACCATCCGATCCCCACTTCTAAGTCCATCGCTACCCCAAACTACCCAAAGCAAGATGCTGCGTTTAAACCTAGCACCATCAGTGGAGCACGATCATCGCACCGTTGGTTATCAGCCCTTTACAACTTGCATCACCCTATAAAAGGAAAAATAGGTGCCGATGTGTAGAGAGAGGGATGTGTGGAGGGTTACGACAAGTTTTACACAACCTGATCGGTAGGCAATGTGGTATTTTATTCATTACAATAACCCATTTAAGAGTATAATTAACGTTTCCCCTGCCACTAGATCCATTTGGGGGCGTGGTGCCTAGTTCCTCACCCCAACATCCACACCCCCCGGGTCCCCAAGTTATAAATACTCTATCATAATGATATCAAATATTTTAAATGTATTTAATAGTTGCCGTCTTCACCGTTTTCCCCGGCCCCCCAGTCCTCCTAACTTGCGGATGTATGGTTCTCCCCCCTGTCGTTTACTTTTTTTTTTGTGGTGTCTGTTCTTCACGTCTTTTTAAGGTGAAAAAGGTAGATGTGTGGCGCCTTAAACCGCCCAAGCGGTCCCTGGCTGACATATCTGCGCAATTATTATCAAGTATTTAGTATGTTAAGTGTTGATATAAGGGTAGTATTTATTATGTCCCATTATTGGTTTATGTAAAAATATAGACGATTAAAAGCCCACAATATAGGGAGTTTAAGTAGATTAGTCTCACCCTGGAGCATGGTTCAATTAGTGTTAGTAGGGTGATATGATTGCAATGTTTTTGTTAGATATCTTGTGTGCGCGTCGGGACGGGAGAATAAAGCAGTCACCGCGACTTGGATTTTATGATGGGTAGTAGGGCTCATCTGACCGTCATACTGGTCAGACTTGCCACGAAACTTGCATGATGTGAGTATCCTTGGCCATTAATTACTTTACACGCTACATAACCTTGTCATTAACATAGAACTGTTGTTAAGGGGGTTCCGTCCTGGATTCGCGAATGAGTGACGATGTAGTTACACCGTGTCATCTCGTGTCACTTCATAGTATGTGAGGGAGTTAGCTGAAAAGGAAGCCGTAGTAAATTATTAAGTGAATATGTGGCTCGAATACTGGGGAATGCTAAACGTCTGGGAAACTAAAACAATAAAGAGTGTGAGTACAACTCATTTTTGTGAAAATTACCCCCTCCCTAATATCGTTTGATTTCAATTTATAGTTTATGACCCCATCAAAACAAACCCTACTCAATTCCCAACATTATACCACCGTCCCCCCCCCCCACCACTGGGCCTTGAGAAAACCTAAATAATGCCACGGTCGCCCGCAACGGTCCTTGGCTACCCCTGTTAATCGCTGGCCGCGCTCCCACTCCCTTGCACATCCCTAAAAATAACCGTATAAAACACAAATGTTAATTGCTCCCGACCCCCAAACCAGCTACGAAAGTAAACCCACTTTAGTAGAGTTCCTATCTAATCTACTTCACCAGCTAGATACACTACCACACGTAATAACTGTGTGGCCATTCTTCCTCTCTCTCATCACGTGAAACTTGACCAGACGCACTGTACAAAACCCGAGCAGAAGTGAGTCAGGAATCTAGATATGTTTGTAGGAAAGCTGCGATAGGTCAGGAGTACTCGAGTGGGGGGTTAAGCGGTGTTCGCCGACCAACTTAACAAAGGTGAATTCGTACATCAATAAAGTAGACTCTGGGAACATAAAACACATAAATCAACGAGAAAAAAGCGATGTTTTGATTTAATGGTACCAGATCGTTGGTGCAAGAGTGTGGTGAGAATGTGCGGTTATGTTTTAAAGAGATATCAGTTGTTAGTGATGTGCAATCGAAATAATATAATTAAGTGGCCTTTTAGTCTCCTCGTCGAAACTGGTTATTTTCCACGTTCTAAGGGTAAAATGGTGTTTTTTTATTCCTCTAGCAGAGCAGAACTATCCACTGAGACCACTCAAGTAGCCAATCGTGGAGTTAGTGATATGTGTGTTAATTCTGTAGGAAGTCAAAGGCCTTTTTTTGAGAGCCACTTATGTTATGGGTTGTGCAAGTGATTTAGTGTTTGGGCTGGAACCCAAATAATCCCCTCGTCTGTCCGGTACCATTGTATTATGTACGCTTGTGATATAGACGGTCTAGGGCTTATGAGGTATTTCCAATGTTAAAGGAGCGTGTGTGCTGCGCGATTTGAACCCAATTTTAACCTTCACAGGATCGGTTGCACTCCATGTGCTACCAGCCCTGGTCACTAAAAAATGAGCCGATTCACGTTTATTATCTACGAGGGAAATTTGAATAGGGCCTAATAACAATAGACCGGGTCAAGCAGGGGTCCGCGTGTCTTGGGCAATGCCAGTTTGGGGCTTGATTATCATTATATGAATATTTCAGCTACTTGGGTCTAGTCCCACTTCCCTGTACGATAAGTCATCTCGATATCGTATGAGCCTATGTTGGAAGGTTGCACATTATCGTTTCATCTCATGCTCCTGCATTAGTGGGAGTCCTCCTCTTTGTGCGTTTTGGGCAAGTCGAGGGGGGTAGCGGTCCAATGATATTTTTTTCAGAGTCCTCTCCAAAAAGAATAAAAAGCACGTAAAAGTAGTTTCTCGTCAGGGAGGGCTATATGACCCGTTGGGAGTGAGTTACGTCTGAGTGGTGTTGAGATGTGGGGACGGAGTTTCAATGTGCCAATTCAGGGTGCCAGTTAGGTCTGCTCTAGGGCAGACCCTAGTTCGTTTTACTCCCTTCACTTGTGATTTAACAATATCTGAAGCTCGATCGATGAGTGTTCCAATAATAAAACGCGTGAAAGGGAAAGTGTCAAATATGGTTTCCCGAAATACCATGTTTCTAATATGATTAGAGGTTTTATTTGATGATTGAGATGGACTATATGGTTTTAAAGTGACCTTTGAGGGATATTTTTTATCCTTTTGCTAAAAACTATTACATATACGAGAAATTAGTTAGCCAGAATATGAGAATGAAGCTGTTACCGAGGGGTGACATATAATTATATTATCAAAAAAATCTTATTTGAAACATTATATCCAATGTAAAAGTGTACATGATTTCAGGGAAGGTTATGGTAAGGAAAATGACAGAGATTATAGTAAATATCATATTCATCATTAACACCCCTATGAGCGGTTAGTTTAGGTTCGGGGGATCCCACACAGCCCCCCGTCATCGTGTGATATGTTAAGAAGAGCCAGCCCTAGAAAAAATTACTCTAGTGTAAAAAGGTATCGATGCCACGTCTAGGGTAGATGAACGGGACTGTTATGTTCGATGCGTAAATGACTCACCCTAAAGCGACAGGGGTTGAGAACGCACCTGAGCGTTGGGATGTTGGGAACCAATGAACTTCAGGGCTTATTGTGGGACAGGATTCGTGTTAGGGGTTGAGGAATGGGTACGCCGTTCACGCCTGATGTGAGAATCCCAAGCTTAAAATCGAAGAGCATCAGAGTATGACCATAGTATAGCAGAAGTGGCTGACCTGGATCAGTACAAACTTAAAACCTTATGGGACTACGCCGGTCAGTACACTGAACTTATAAGAAAACGCTTAGTTATAGGCGGGTGACCAAAAACCTATATTATATATTCCATGCGCTAATTAGCCGGCTAGCTGCAAAAAATAATAAGGTCCAGGTAGTGATCCATTTTGATTTAGAGTGGTTCCTCAATGTAGAGAGGCCATCGCTTCACACCTACTTTCAGGGACACGTGTGATCCCCAGTCTAGATCACGCTTTGGGAAGTCTCCATCTAAAACGGCTGAATCAGTAGGAATACAGAAAAGATATATTGCATGGTGAATCAAATGGCGGGTTTGATAAAAAACACAAAAGTGAAGCAAAAAACGTATATGTCCCATTTAAACCCATGAAAGAGTGATGCATAAGGTATCCGGGGATGGCAATTTTGTCCTTATGAAGTATTAGGGTCTCATTGTGAGGGTGCCCGAAATTCAACAAGTACCCCCCCCCATGTGGGTTCACTAATTTTGTCTTTATAACTCGTTAAGGTAATTAGTATGGGTCCCGTTAGCACAAAATAACAAACGGTGTGAGGATCAATACAAAACAAGTCACCCCTAAATGCAAACTACGCAGAATGGGTTTCACAATTTATAAATATAGGGTATATTTGGTGCCTGCACTACCCTACCCCAGGTCAATTTGAATGGCTCCCTAAGGATAAAACCCCAACAAAGTTGCTTTACTACTATTCATTCCTCCTCTACTCCAGGGGGTGCCTAGGTAAGGTGCCAAATGAAAGGAAAAAAGGGGTAACAGTTTTATTTCCCCCCTTTGGGCCTAAGTTATACACCATCAAACACAAAGGGGCTCAGTGGAAAAGAAGGAAAAGGGATGAGCACAAGACCCATCGCGTGGTGGGCCCCTAGGCCCCCCCGAAAAATGGATATTGAAACCCCCCCCCCCGACTCTCCAACAAATGGTTGTCCCCCCTGGGTTGCCCAATGGCCCTACCCTTGCAGCCCACCCGAGGTGGCCCCCAATTCTGACATTCCACCCCTATCCACCTGCCCCCATTAAGAGCCGCTCACGCACTGAGAACCCTTCTCCTCACCTAGCCTTGACGCTCATCCAGCCACACGATCCTTGCTTCAGTTGTAATTGCGCTTTTCCTGCACAGCCCAATTGCCGTCCGATTCACTTCTCCCTGCATGACTCTGCCTCAATCGGATTGCGACACCTAAATTCTCTGATATACCGCCAAGCAGGATGTTTCCGCCGTCCACAGATAGCGTGATGCTACAGAAAATCAAAATATGCTGATTATCCATTTGTAAAAATTAGATCGTCTGGCTTAACAGTTTAGTTTGATATATTCAAGTATTTTCTGCAGCTTCTATAATATAGGCATTCAACAAAATCCACATCCACAAAGCAATGTAAAATGCATGTGATTATTTTTTACCTAGCGCCATTGCCCCAATCCTTTGGCTCTTTGTAGTGTGAGGTAGGATGATGCTGGTTGTGTGTGTTGAAGTTGTGTGTGTGTGTTGCATGTGAGCGTTGCGAAGTGGTGGTGTGTTAGGTGGTGTGTGTAATGTGTAGAGATCCGAATTGTTATGATTGGAGAAGTGATATTGAAATGTGTATCTTCATATGAGGCAGCTGTGGCAGTATAGTGAAGAACACAATGAGTTCTAATGAGTGCTACTACATCTATACAGCTCCCTCAATCCAGACTATTTCAGAGGAGCGTGAGATATTGGTCCTTAAGCATTGCCCGTACAGATAGAGACGAGGAGATATGGAGAGACAAATAAGATTGCGACGGGTGAGTGGTTTAATAAGTCACATCACAGACTAAGGATATGGATGCTTAAAGTAAACAGTGAATTGTGTGGAGTATAAAAAACTGGGCAATTAAGGGGCGTAGAATGTCTACAGTGGATATACGAAGTGGAAGTGAACGATACCAAGAAGTTAGGAGACGTTGCACTATCCCATGGATTGATGAATAGAAGAGAAAAGAAGTTAGAGAAACCTGAGGAGTATGTAAACACCAACATTAACTTAGTTGCTAGGATGTATATGGATAAAGGATTGGAGTTCGACGGTGGAAGTCGCGTGGTTCGCAAAGACTGTGGCGGCCTTTGAAGGCCACAATGTGATAACCGAACAAGTCACATTGATAAAGGTCATACCTAGACGAAGATGCGCCATTCCCCGTCCTACCATCCAAATCATCGTCAGCAAACTTACACACCATCATTACACACACGACACATATTCTAGTTAGTAATACACAAACCCTGACAGAGTTGTAGGCCCCCTCCTGCTCCCGTGCCCATGTAGTCTCGATGTTGCCAGATGGCACAGGACAAAACCCTCCTGAGTGGAAACAGCGCGGTGACCCCTCCCTCACCTCACCCATACTTTCTCACACATTGAAGAGACATGGAAACAGAGGGGGGTTGGTGTGGAGTTGAGGTTATCAGCGGATGCCCATCAAAGTCATACACACAACGCAACAACACACATTCACACAAAGCTATGTGCACTACTAACTCCTGAGATGCAAGCGATATCAAGGCATGCCGTGACATATTTCGAGGCAGGCGAGGAATTTAAATAGCCCTTCAAAAGTTTTTGGATAGTGGGTCTCATGACAGTGCTCCGTTTCATACATTAGCTGCCTCCATCCATGCCCTGCTACCTGCAGCTATCTAACCTCCGCCCGCATGGTGGAGGCTGACCCCCTCCCAGACCGCATGCCGCCATGCAGCAACAAGACCGCTGAATCCGTCCAAAAGCTTTTCATGTGGAGCGGTGGTGGTGGGCAGTTATGGGTGAGCTGCTCAGAGACAGAGAGACATAGAAAGACGAGATAGGAAATTTAGGAATGTATGTGGGTAAAATATGAAGAGCTGAGGGATATTGTAGATCCTGGTAGTGGCCATGTTAATCAAAGTACCTCCATGGAACATGTCATATACTGTAAAGCTACAGCCACACTGAGAACTTTGTAGTCGATACTTTGAAGATGCAAACTATCTTCGTACTGACCAATAGTAAAGCACAAATAAACTCCATGCACGTATTAAATAGTCACATGCACTGGGCGCACAGACATTGTTGCAGATAGCTTGAATAAAAGTTTAAGCATGTAGGCAGTTATGGTATTTTAAAATGCAGAAATCGTCTGTGCAACACCTGCTAACAGAGACAACAAGGTCAGTAATGTTTGTACTTCATTACAAACATTATCAGCACTATTACATTGACCAGTAATAGATGCTGCTTGTTCTCTTCCAAAAAGGAAAACCGACAGGATCCAATCAGGAAGGAAACGTGTGTGTCTTTGTCAGTGTTTCTAAAAGTCTCATTTTCATCTCTCCAGAATAAAATGCAACCCCTAGAATTTTCGACTTAATTCAGAGTCAGCGTTGCCAACAGTTTCTGCATAGAGGCTCAAAAACTCCAGCGTAATGTCAATACCCGGCATAAATGTATAGCAAAGGAAACTAAAACATATTATTATAATTGTGAAACTATAATTTGCAATAGTGCAATATATGCTTGGTGCATAATTGGCTTTATTACCACAAATTTTTATATTTTTCTGGCCATGATTTTTTTTTGTCGTGATTAAATTCTACTCAATTGCTGACATCCAGCTGCTAAACCAGATATCAAATCTGTTGTATTTGGAGGTAAAAACCACACACACACAGCAGGTCAAATATGAACCAATAACCTGGTTTGCAAAATGGAGATAATTACTCCACAGTTTGGATAATAATTTTAAAGTTTGCCTTAAATTTCTTTTCCAAATATGTTTGGCCCAGATTTCCGCAACTTGGTGAAAATAATCTCATTAACCATAACAGGGATGATGGACACATTTTAGGACAAAAATAATGTGTGGCATAAACTGGAATCCCTATTTTCTTACATGATATCGGTCTCAGGAGGAATCCAGCTTAAATGTAAACCATTACTTTTCAGGAAATCAAAGAAATAATTGCACACCAGGAAGTTGAGGGCGTTTTCTCACCTGAAAGTCTGGATCAAGATTTACTTGTTTGTTACATTGTTTATATTTTGACATTGAATGAACCTCATTCATTTCAAATTTCCCTGTAATATTATCATGTTATTTCCAGCACTTCAGACGCAGTACTCGACACGGGAAAATAATTTTCAGTGTTGATTATTAACGATTCAATTATTAACGTATTATTTTATTTTATATGTATTATTTGCATTTACATTACATTTTAGCATCCTTTTGTTGTACCATTACACCTGTAAAGCATTTTGGTTAACAGAGTTGTTTTAAATGTGCTATATAAATAAAATTGACATTGACATTGACAATATTTTGAATCTTGAATGACCTCAATGGATGTTCTTGTTCAAACAAGAGGTCAGAGGTTTCTCTTCGGCTTCTTTTTTTTCTACTATTTTTTAATGCTGTCTGAGTCTCTGTGCCATTGGTCTCACAGTTCAAGTTAAAAAATGATTTTCACTCCTCAAATGAACCAAACAAAGGTTCAGTTTGATCCAAGCTGAGATGACGTCTGTTAGCTCGGGACAAAATCTTGGTCCGTTGGTCAGAGCATGATCCGAGGAACCTTTAACCCCGAGGAACCTTTAGGTGTGAAAGGCAGTCAGAAGCCCCCTGTGGATACATATCTCTGTAGAGATATGTATCACACAGGGGCTTCTGACTGCCTTTCACACCTAAAGGTTCCTCGGGTTAAAGGTTCCTCGGATCATGCTCCTGACCAACGGACCAAGATTTTGTCCGACTAACAGACGTCATCTCAGCTTGGATCAAACTGAACCTTTGTTTGGTTCATTTGAGGAGTGAAAATCATTTTTTAACTTGAACTTTGAGACCAATGGCACAGAGCTCAGACAGCATTAAAAAATAGTAGAAAAAAAAGAAGCCGAAGAGAAACCTCTGACCTCTTGTTTGAACAAGAACATCCATTGAGGTCATTCAAGATTCAAAATATTGTCAATGTCAATGTCAATTTTATTTATATAGCACATTTAAAACAACTCTGTTAACCAAAATGCTTTACAGGTGTAATGGTACAACAAAAGGATGCTAAAATGTAATGTAAATGCAAATAATACATATAAAATAAAATAATACGTTAATAATTGAATCGTTAATAATCAACACTGAAAATTATTTTCCCGTGTCGAGTACTGCGTCTGAAGTGCTGGAAATAACATGATAATATTACAGGGAAATTTGAAATGAATGAGGTTCATTCAATGTCAAATATAAACAATGTAACAAACAAGTAAATCTTGATCCAGACTTTCAGGTGAGAAAACGCCCTCAACTTCCTGGTGTGCAATTATTTCTTTGATTTCCTGAAAAGTAATGGTTTACATTTAAGCTGGATTCCTCCTGAGACCGATATCATGTAAGAAAATAGGGATTCCAGTTTATGCCACACATTATTTTTGTCCTAAATGTGTCCATCATCCCTGTTATGGTTAATGAGATTATTTTCACCAAGTTGCGGAAATCTGGGCCAAACATATTTGGAAAAGAAATTTAAGGCAAACTTTAAAATTATTATCCAAACTGTGGAGTAATTATCTCCATTTTGCAAACCAGGTTATTGGTTCATATTTGACCTGCTGTGTGTGTGTGGTTTTTACCTCCAAATACAACAGATTTGATATCTGGTTTAGCAGCTGGATGTCAGCAATTGAGTAGAATTTAATCACGACAAAAAAAAATCATGGCCAGAAAAATATAAAAATTTGTGGTAATAAAGCCAATTATGCACCAAGCATATATTGCACTATTGCAAATTATAGTTTCACAATTATAATAATATGTTTTAGTTTCCTTTGCTATACATTTATGCCGGGTATTGACATTACGCTGGAGTTTTTGAGCCTCTATGCAGAAACTGTTGGCAACGCTGACTCTGAATTAAGTCGAAAATTCTAGGGGTTGCATTTTATTCTGGAGAGATGAAAATGAGACTTTTAGAAACACTGACAAAGACACACGTTTCCTTCCTGATTGGATCCTGTCGGTTTTCCTTTTTGGAAGAGAACAAGCAGCATCTATTACTGGTCAATGTAATAGTGCTGATAATGTTTGTAATGAAGTACAAACATTACTGACCTTGTTGTCTCTGTTAGCAGGTGTTGCACAGACGATTTCTGCATTTTAAAATACCATAACTGCCTACATGCTTAAACTTTTATTCAAGCTATCTGCAACAATGTCTGTGCGCCCAGTGCATGTGACTATTTAATACGTGCATGGAGTTTATTTGTGCTTTACTATTGGTCAGTACGAAGATAGTTTGCATCTTCAAAGTATCGACTACAAAGTTCTCAGTGTGGCTGTAGCTTTACAGTATATGACATGTTCCATGGAGGTACTTTGATTAACATGGCCACTACCAGGATCTACAATATCCCTCAGCTCTTCATATTTTACCCACATACATTCCTAAATTTCCTATCTCGTCTTTCTATGTCTCTCTGTCTCTGAGCAGCTCACCCATAACTGCCACCACCACCGCTCCACATGAAAAGCTTTTGGACGCGATTCAGCGGTCTTGTTGCTGCATGGCGGCAGCGGTCTGGGAGCGGGTCAGCCTCCACCATGCGGGCGGAGGTTAGATAGCTGCAGGTAGCAGGGCATGGATGGAGGCAGCTAATGTCTGAAACGGAGCACTGTCCATGAGACCCACTATCCAAAAACTTTTGAAGGGCTATTTAAATTCCTCGCCTGCCTCGAAATATGTCACGGCATGCCTTGATATCGCTGCATCTCAGGAGTTAGTCAGTGCATAGCTTGTGTGCATGTGTGTGTGTGCGTGTGTATGCTTTGATGGGCATCGCTGATAACCTCAACTCCACCACCACCCCCCTCTGTTTCCATGTCTCTTCAATGTGTGAGAAAGTATGGGTGAGAGAGGGAGGGGTCACCGCGCTGTTTCCCCTCAGGAGGGTTTGTCCTGTGCCATCTGGCACCTCGGATACATGGGCACGGGAGCAGGAGGGGGCCTCTGCGTGTGTGTGTGTGTGTGTGTATATGTGTGAGTTTGTGGAGGATGGTGGGGGGCATCTTGATGGTATGATATAATGTGCCTTGTATGTCACATGTGCCCCAGCCCCCAGTCCTTTGCAAACCCCCGACTTCACCACATCAACATCCAGCACCTAAGTTGTCTTTCTATCTTTCTTCGTGTGTCTTTCTCACTCATGGGAAAGTGCAACTTCCCTAACTTCTGTATCTCCTTCACTCGTCTTCTCACTGTCATTCTCGCCCCTTAATTCCCTTTTCATCCCCCACTTCTTTCTTCCCTCCATCCTACGTCTTACCCGTCACACTTGTCTCTCCTCTCCTCAATCTGTACGGGATGCATGGCAACAGCTCGACCAGCTGATGAGGGCCAGTAAGAGATAGCACCCAACCTTGTCACCCACAGCTGCAGAACACACACATACACACACACACACATATACACACACACACACACACACACACGCACACACATGCACACACACACACACACACACACACACACACACACACACACACACACACAAAGAGCCAGAAGGATTGGGGCATGGCGCTATGTAAAATAATCACAATGCATTTACATTCATTGTGGTGTGGATTTGTTGCTATAATAAGGCTGCAGAAATCATGAATATTCACACACACTTTAAGCAATTATGATAATCAGCATTATTTCTAGCCTCACCGCTATCTGTCGGAGGAGGCGGCAGCCGAGGCGAGAAAAGTAGGTTGGGATAGTCTGCAGTTTTACACTCATGAAATTATATTACATTTTTTCATCTTTTCCGCTCATCCATTCCCCCCCCCCTCTCTCCGTGTCTTTATCCGCCTCGCTCTGCTCTTTTGTATCTTGTTTCTCTGTTCTTCCTCCGTCATCTCCTGCTCTCCTCATATTTTTTCACTCCCTTCTTCTTCTAGGCTTGTTCTGTGCTAAAGTCCATTGTGTGGCATGAAGAGGAGGGGTAGCATCCCGGAGTGAGAATGGCCCCTGGGTGCTGCAGAGCTGGCAGCAGTGTTGGTCTAATCTTCCGGGTCAGGCCTGCTGCTTTCATCTTCTCTCACTTGGAGCCCCTTGTGTTTGATGTGAACTTAGCCCAGGAATAACCGTTCCTTTCTTCTCTGCTAACCTGGCCCCGGAGTAGGAGAAAGCACTTTGTTGTTATCCTAGGAGCCAAACAATGCTGGAAGGAGTGCAGCAAACCTTAATGAAAGGCTTTTGATCCATACTGATATTAAAGTGAGAACCTTGAGAGAAAGAGAGCGTTTGTGCTTGTGTGTGTGTGAGGGAGCAAAATAAAGAAAAAAGTGCAGAAATCGCAGAAATCTAAATGCAAATTGCATCGGAATGGTTAAATGGAGTTTTTCTTTAATTCACACCCTTTGAAATGAATTATTTCAGATTTGCCTGCATTTGTTTCAAGTTTGAGGGAGAAAGAATAAAGCAGTGATCTCATTTATTATAGAAATGGAATTTAAATTAGCACTTGGAGCCTTGCAGGGTTTTAATGATTAATTTTCTCAGGTCTGCACCATGCAAAACAATTTCTCTACCTTCCACAATTAAAGCCAAGAGTTTCTGTGCCACGTGTGTCAAGGCCACAAGGTTTTCTTTTGTACGTATACGTATGTGTGTGTGTGTGTGTGTGTATACTTTCCTATGCAACACTGCACCTCACTACAACTCAACTGACCAGTTGTTATCTTTCCTGGAACCCACCGACTGACCCCAGCCCTTAGCCCAGTGACCTGCAGTTCATTTGGCGTGGTCTCATACGGCATCGGGAGGAACAAATGAGCTGGTGTTTAAAAAGCAACTTGAGGATCTTCTGAGTAATTTAGTGCTCTCTGCTGGGCTGTTGGACTCACACAAGGTTTCCTTCATACTTCAACAGCAGTTTTGCATTTACTAAAACGTCATCTTTTCATCCTCAACTTACTTGAAAATGTCAAAGCTGAACCTTTTCAACCTACAATTTGAAAATGAAGTTGAACCCAAAGGCCAAAAAAACAAGTCACAAACAAACCTCTCTTATAGAAGGAAGGAAATGCACCTTGGTATTCAACATGCTTGCTGCCATGGTGATATCCCAAACCTCTGTGCAACAGCAGCACATTAACCCCTCTTGACCCTGTATTCTCACCTGTGATAAAAGGGGAGGAAGAGAAGGAGGAGGTGCCCCCCTTTCCACTGCACCGCACTTTGGAGTACCCGGGCACCAGCAGGCCCTTGAGAGCCCACGGTCATTAGGAGTGCTTTATTCTTGGAGAGGTAGAGAAAAGGAGAGAGGAGGAAAAAAAAAGGAGAGGAGGAAGAGGAGCATTGAGACTGAAAGATAATGTATGGTCAAGACTGGAGACTTGTGGGCACTGGATGAGGAGAGGGTCGAGAGAAGTAGCGCTTTCATAAAGAAGCCCCAAGCAAGCCAGGTGCTTTCGGGTTTTTGTTTGTCTTTCATTCTGAGTAAAGAAAGGTAGGGGAAGGAGCCGTGGGTAATTGGTCCAGGGCGCTGACTTACACACAGGACTGTGGACACAGGATATGGAGTTTCAAACCCTTTGTTCCTCATCCTACCGATTGGCTGGCTCACGTTTTGTCTGCTGAAGATGAAAAAAAAACACATTTTACCTAAGGTGAATAAAGTTTGAAGGAACTAAAGGCACAATATATTTAGAATGCATGATTTAAACATAACCGCTGCAGTGGCCATTCAAAAACTGTTTGGAATCGGCTGTTCTCTTGTTCTGTGTTAATGTTCCAGAGCTACTTTAGATTTATTCCTTGTTATTGGTGAGTCCTCCTGAAAGAGCTCTACAATATACTGACACTTCTTAGTGTTTGTGTGCTGGACGTTGTGTGCAGAGCTTTGCAGGTCAAAGGTGCAGACTGCAGTCCATCCTACCTGGTTTATCTGAGGGATAACAGTAATAGTAATTGTTTTCACAAAATAAAACTGAAAATTCTATCTTTATTTCTGTTCTCCCTTGTGTTTTTATAATAATAAAGGTTTGATTTCTTTACATAAGTGCAGTTATTATTTCATACATAAATTGTCTGGTAATCTATTGAAATAATCATTGGACTCAAGTTGACAACTTTTCAAAAATAAAAACTCAATCTAAAGTATTGGATCAAATTATCGGTATGACGTGACGGGACAGGTCTTGTTGCCCCAGACAGACACACACAGACAGACAGATGATTGTGGAATTAGTCTGTTGATGCCGTCTATCTTTGCACACACATAAAGCGTCTAACCCACACATGAGAGGGTAGCGTGCAGCGACACTCTCGTGACAAAAAGGGCCGGCTCTCTCCCATTGACTGGCAGCATCGGGGGGCAAACCTTAACTTTCCCCCGAGAGCTAATCCCTCTGATAATCAATAATACAGACGAGCTTTCATCTCAGCTGGGGTCTTGATAAAGTTGAGAGGCTATGATTGAATAGTGAGAATTTGCAAACAAAAAAAAGGAAAAAGTAAGCCGCTCCCCCAAAAATAACTGGGGGAAGCTTATGCACATCTGATGATATGATGAAAATAAATGAATAATGCATTGGCTATCAATGAGGGAGCAGAAGACGCATTGCTTCAGGCCATGGTTAAGCCTCTATTCATAAAGAGGAGACAGACACAAAGGCACAAGGACTGTGGGAGCCCACCATCGGGGAGGGAAGAATGAGGACACACGTTTTAAGAGAAAAACTGTTTTTTAATTTTTTCCCATTCCGTCATATGTGTAATAATTAGACGTGTGGCTAACATTGATGTTTGTGTACCGTTGGATTAGCCGTAAGAGTCCAGGATGTGGGAGTGAAGCCCCTGGATTATGGAGGCAAACACATGTTTAGTGCACTTCTCTATTGTTATTCCCATCCTTTATCTGCAATTTTCAAATGCTCCTTTCACCCTGGCTGGTTGTTTTTACATGATTTTCTTCCTATTCCTAATAAGAAGAGCATAGAGAGCATATATTCAGTTTATATAAATGTATATTTCTCTTCATGTGTGCCTTTTAAAACACATTACGATTGTGATTACTCTAATCCATTAGGTGTCGTGATCTCTGCTCACCCGATGCAGCATATGTTCATAAAAACACACACATACACACACTAATGCTGCACATAAAGAAGGCCAAGTTGAATGCAGGCCAGATTAAGGAGGGGAGACAGGAATATCACCGGGCCTTGAAACATGCAGAGAAGACAGAATAGGGGGCTCTGTTCTCTTTCCTCCTTTAGAGCAGCGTTGGAGCAGTCTGCGAATAAAGATGTCTGGATCTGTTAGTTATTGATGGGCCGGTATTTGAAGAACAAAGACTTAATCCTCATGCAGCCCCGTAGTGAGTGCTTTCTCAAGTTATTAATCTGTTGATCTGTGATTCCTTCACTTCTCTCAGTTCATTTTTTACCTCATATTTAACCCTGAATGATTAATTCTCACTACGTGACCCAAAGGGCCGTTTGGAATTCATAAGTGGAGTCCAGTTTACCTGACACTGGTTCGTAAACAAAATGAAGGTTGCTCAGGTTTTGATAAAGGACAAAACGTTTCTATAATAATAATTAATAATAATAATAATAATAATAATAATAATAATAATAATAATAATAATAATAATAATAATATATATATTATTAATTATCGTTAATTTGAATTTTTTCTTCTTTTCTTTACGGCTGCAACATAATCTAGATCTTGAAATGCAGTATTAAACAGGTTAAAAAACTCCTCCAAGGAGGCTACCCCTTGGTTGTTATTTAGCAGGATTACACAAAATCTACTAAAATGAGTTCCATGAAATTTGAGCCTACTTTCTCTTCTCTTTTTCCTTTGCTCTGTTTTCATCAAAATAACAAACTCTTTGGTAATCTTTACGGGTCTGTGGCTGCTGGGTAAGATGGTTCTTTTGATGATAAGATCATCACAGTATTCGTCCTGTCCTCTTGAGATGGTAGTTTCTATTGTCTTTTCTTTGGTATTTAACTGTAAAATTACAGCAAATGTTAATTTGATTGGGTTGTCCCGCAATAGTTTCATATAAATGAAGAGGTGGCTTTTGAGGAACATCTCCTCTGTCCCTGTTTGATAAATGTATCCATGTTTATGCAACTACTTAGATGAACTGATAACAATATCTGACAAGTCAACATATCATATAGAACATGCACATTCTAATTATTCACTGAGTGTCCTGTTCTGAATCCAGCCGAGGACCTTTCTTATCCCTCTCTCCCTCATTTCCTCTCACACCTCTACTGTTGCATAAAAAACACATTATTTCTCATTTGAAATTCATTTAATATGTATGAATAGCAACTAAATCATGGTTAAACACTTAGAAGTGTTCAGTTTAAGGTTATAGGAAAGGAAGGCAGTATGACGGCAATTAAGTTCAACACTGAAAACTGAAGAAGGAGTGGGTGAAAGATCCTGACTTTTAGTCTGCAGTACCAGTCAAGCTCCTCCTAATGCTGGATCCTTTATTTCCCATATTGCATTGTCATAGTGCATAATATTTTCAGTTGGTAACTTTCACGGCATCACTTGGGTTATTTATTTGTTCGATTTCAGAGAAGCGCCACATTAGAAACTAAACAATCCCTATTCACAGGGTCGTGTCCCCCATAATGAGAGAATGAACTTCATGTGTAAAACCTGTGAAGTGCCTCTGTAGCAGCACTTAAGTGCAATCAGGTGGATTTTGGTAGTTTCTAGTGTTATCATGTGGTTTTGGAATAACCAGACCAGTCTCCTCCAAATTACACTTATAATAGACTGCATTTACCATTGTGGGCAAACAATAATACACCAATAAAATAGTGTTAGTGGTTGTGACCTGCGTGGTAATACGTTTCCCACAAATCCAACCTGCTAATGCAGAATATTTGCATATGAAAGTAATTTGTCTGCGATACAGCTGAATAAACAAACAGGCAGACCTTTTCTCCTCTGTGATGGGCACTATTTTAATTCAAGATGACCTTTTTTTTAATTTTATTTGTGTCTCTAATTTGTGTAGCAATACTGAAAAAAAAGGTAACATTTCCGCCCTGACGTTGTGTTTTGAAAGACGGTGAAGAATGCTGCGAGGCCTGGAGGCCAAGGCTTGAACCTATGTCTGTTTCTTGTCAAGTCCGATTTTCTTGGTAGGGGGGGGTCTGGGGTACCCTGGCATTTTCTCTTCTGAGGGGCTCTGTTTACGTGGCCGAAGGACTCTGTTCAGTCTCATCAGTCCAGAGCAGCCGAACACACAGCGCTTCAGCACAGGGGCCCTGCAGAGACAGGACTTCTAAGATGGACACCGAGCCGGGATTTGACACTTTTTCATGATAAATTTAATATGATTTAAATTGTTAAGTAAATACTTGACCGGAGCAGTGATTTTCTGGCAGCCAAGGGACATTGAGTCATCAGCGGCATTTCACTGCACCGCCCCTCTAAATGTTTTGACATGTCGTTACAGGGCATCTGATGGAAAGGGCAGTGACATACAGTGACCATTCCACCACTGTTGCAATGCGTTACTTCACCCGGGCTCCGCACAAGTCATATAGACCAATGACACAGCTCCCGCCTGGGCCCCGATGTCCTAATGTCACACACGTCCCAACTGTTTTACCTCAAACATCTCCCCTCATCCCCTCCCTTCACCTCCACCCCCCTCTCCCTTGGTCCCCTCCTTCCTTTCATGCGGAGCTCCTCTGTCCCTTTCAAGCTCCGCTCCCCTCTCTCCCCTTCTCTGTTTCTCGTTTCTCTCAACCGCACTCGTCCGTTTGTCTGTCTGCAGGCCCGTCCGTTGGTCTCTCTCTTATCATCTCCATGCATTAACCCCTTCGCCTCGCCGTCTCCGTCCCCGCTCCCGCCGTCTCTCCCTCGTGCTTTGTCCCGAGCATATGCTTGGACTGGCATCCCGTCTCGGAGCCGCTGCGGGTCTTGTCCGCTTCATGTCGTGTGAGGATGGTCGTTTGAGGAGTCCTGCAGGCATCTCTCTTTGTCACCAGCGCTTAGCCTCAATCCTGTGGCAAATACCATCAGCGCAGCCGGTCGCTGCTGTGTGTGCACATACTGCTGCGGAGATAAATGATACAACTCTGTGGACATACATTTAGTGCATGGTCCCAGACAGAAACACATTCATGTTTAGATGACTGCAGACATAATCCTGAAATAGGATGATAATCGATAGACACATGCACGCATATGCTTATACTCACTTTTTATGCTCTAGCTCATCATCCCTTGTTCGGCCTTACCTATTCCCCACCCTTCCTTCTCACCAGGGCATGTAGGTTTCCTTTAGGCACAATGGCGGTTTTGTCTTGAGGTTGTGCTCTGACAGTTGTCACAGACTGATCCCTCCTGATATGTTAATTGGGTTGACAACCGACAAAGCCGTATTGGAAATTAAGACTCCCTTTGTCCTATTTCGCTTAACAGCCTTTCAGACCTGCTATCTGAGGCAGAGCTACAGCCACAGATTAGGTGCTTCTTCTCTCAGGCCACAAAGGCCTCCAAATATTTCCCACATATGTTATGCCACATATCCACCATCACCACATCAGCCGGTTAGTGTGAATGCCCGACAAAGACAATGGTGTGAGGGGTCTGGATGCTGGGGAATATGCTAATTGTGATTAATAGCCATTACGTTCGTTATTGTGGGTTTGTTGGATGGTGCCAGCAAAGTGTCCTTAACGATTCTAACATCTCCACGCGGGGCTAATGTTGCTTTAATCCGTCAGCGTGATGGTTTTCAGTCTAAATCAGCGGCAACATTTTGAGGATATAATTCAGAGCAGACTTTTCCATCGTGGCTTCATCCCTCTGAGGAATCCTCTTGATACTAATCTGTCCACCTAGTCCTGCGCTTCTCATGTCCAAGCTGCTTTTCTCCCTCTCGCCTCTTTAAGCCCTACAGTAGGCTTTGCTCACACCTCTTTCTCTGTGGGACTTAGTGCGGCACGATTGGACCATACAGTCCATTCTCACAACCGTGTTCCACTTTCACACAGACAAAATAAGGATTCTGTGTTTTGGGGGCAAATCAACTTTCCCTTGGACCCGCTGAAACGACTCATCATCTCTGGATCAGCTGGCACAAAGAGCGGGCCGTTTTTAGAGAGCCGATCATTCACTGCCAGGAAAAAGACTATCATAGAACGAGTAAGACGCTTTGAATCGGACTCAAATAGTGACTCTTAGTCTGCTTTTCATCTGTATAAAGACCCTTATATGGCAGTCAGGCAGTAGATGAGTAGGGAAAGAGTGTGTAGTAAAACAGAAATATTGCGCTCTTCTGTGTTGAACTTTGTCCAGCTCTGTAATGCCTGTAAATGTGTCTCATAGGTAAGGGGATCACAGCCTTGGCCAGAGAGGCACAATAAAACACCCCAGTCCCTCTGACACAGAGACTCCGAGCAGAAAAGACTATTTCCCTGTAACCCAAAAAAGGCTGTGGTCCTTTCTCCACATGCTGTGGATATAGCAAGGCGTCAAGTTTTGGCAGAGAAAGGCTGAGGCAATTTTGGTAAAGGTTATTGTCATAAAAAGAAACCTTGGATTTTATGTTAACGGTATTAAAATAAGTTGATTGAGGTTAGAGTACAGGTTTGGTCATGGTTAAAAAAATTATGTTCCCATCTATTCATCCCAAACTACAGGTCCCTGAATTCTGGGCACAGCACACGACTTGAGAGGCTGTTTGGAAACACAACAGAGGAGCGACTGAATATTGGGAGTGGAAGAATGCAATTTAGATTCCTCAGAATGGTGAACTCCTCCTCTAACAATGAAGTCAACTACAAAGAGATGCATTTAAAGACTGAAAATCCACACTAATTGAATAATTTTACTAATTGAATTTGATCTTATTTGGATATTGGGATAAAAAAAATTCACCATAACGGACTGACACAGATTTACATTTTTTGTTTTGCTGTTGCCAAACTTAATGTCGAGTTTAATTACAGAGCTTTTATTTTGAAAAGTTGTGAACTTGGGTCGGAAGATTGTGTCAATTGCTTAACAGACCTCTGAAAAACATAACAGCAGTTTAGAACTTAAACTGAAATACTATTCAAATTTACTTGTGAGCCACATACATCAACAGTAACTAATTTAATTTAATTTAATGTTAGGAAAACATTGATAATAAAAAACTTGGATGGGTGTACATGAGTTAGGGAACTGTGAATATGATAAAAACGTCTTTAATTGTAGTCTTCCATCAAGCTCAGAGAAGTGTATGTGACCGTGCTGCTTACTCTGAAGCATGAGAGATGGAGGAGGATGCCTGTGGAAGACTCAATAACAACCTCTCTCTAACTTTGCACGTCTGCTTACTTGGCACTTACAGTTTAGCCCCACGCTGCTAATCATTCAGTGCCGATTTGAAGTCATCTCTCTGTCACTCTGAGGTCAAGACATATGCTGGATGTCAGATATGTTTGACCTCATCACTGCAGCTAGCATCGTATCCTTGCCCCTCTCATCTTGATGTTGGCTAATTGCTAACGACTAATCACTATTTCTTCCCAGCCGCTCTCTGACATGGCTCAGACACTTGTGGAGAACAGCACCATGAAGCATGTCCAGCATGTTGCATCAGTGTGTGAAACAACATGTGAAAGAAATGGAAACATAAGGCAGAAAATGAAAGAAGAAGAAGAAAAAAAATCTTGGGATTAGTTGGCCTGGATTTTTTAAATGATCTGCTGTTTTGGGCGTTAAATAAAATAAGCATAGTGGTGGTAGAGGATAATCAACTGGCCCCATTCCTCCATGTAGGGCAATTGAGCAAAGTATATCAAGATGAAATCAGGTCGTTCCTGGGGGCCACTGGTAATGAACTTGTCGAGGAGTCGGGGAGTGGAGAGGAGGCGAGGGGAGGAGGGCCGAGAGTTGCAGCCGAGCTGACCTGGGTTGTAGCGCTGAAGCATGTGGAGCCTGTGCTCAAACTTGGCTATGCTAACCTTTTCCTGCAAAGTGCTGTAAGTGATGAGTGTAAGTGATGGTCCTCGCTGAGGGTGGCGAGAGAGCGCAGCTCTAAGAGCCACATTGAAAGGAGGGTTGTCATTGTGCCATTTTTTTGAGCTTTTGAATTACAGAGAGCAGGTGGACCAGCAAATGTCATCCACTGAACATGTAGAAATTCACACATGTATAGTCAATTGCTGCACTTAGTTTCTACTTAGATATGTTGTATGTTTAGAAGCTAGTCTGAATCTGGCCTAGTATGTTAAAGTAACCTCATACAGGAAGAAGAGAGAAAGTGGCGAATATGCATCTGTGAATATATAGCCACGATATGTTGGCTTTAAGATTGATCGTGAATTTGACCAGTATCCCTCATCTCAATCCCCTGTGCATACCTAACTGCCTCATCTGCTCTTCTCTCCCTTCTCCTCTGCCTGTCCGGGGGCCTAATTTAGCCATAGTAGGCTCGCCTGGTGCCTAGGAGAATTCTCCTTTATGCAAGCCAGGTAAAATAAGAGCGCAGCCCGGATGAGGCCCCTCTCCATCATGGTGGATGGGGGGAGTCACGGGTGACACCCCCTGATCAGGTGTGCATGCGTAATGGCCGTCCCAAAATAATCACTGCTTTGAATAATTTCCCCGCTCTGTCTCTCGCCCCGTGATTCTTGCTGCTTCGACTCGTTTTGTGGCGGGCATCCCATAAATCCTTGCGGTAAATGTAAATCAGTGGGCCGGGTGCGTCTGACAGATGGGGGCTGCAAGGAGTCCTGGGAGATCTCTCCTCTCACCTTTCCCTTCAACTGGAATGGATGAATCACTAGCCGGGCTAGCTAAATAGCATTACAGTGCGTCCCTCACTTAGGCCAAGAGTGAGATAGGAAGCAAAAGAAATGAGCCCGTACGGTGAAAATGTAAGCAGGGGTCATCTTGATTCAGAGTGATGTGCGGAGGAAGCGCAGGTTGTGAAGACGGGGACAGTAGCGGTAAACAGAAATCCTCCTACCTTTGTTGTTGCAGTTATGATGAGGAAATGAGGTTGTGCAGGTGGAGGAGCTGCAGGCTCGTGGCTCTTGGAGCTGTCAGCTCCTCTGAGGATTGGAGATCTGAGAGGTGGAGGGGAGGAATGAGGAGGAGGCGGGGAGGGCCCTACCTTGGTCCCCTTGACTGTCTGTGGAGCAGAACCCATCTCTCATTAAGGGAGAGTGCCGAGGAGACACTTGAAAGTGACATTCACCCTCCCTACACCCCATCCCTCCATTTTAGAGATGCTATGCATGACGGCCACTGCCACTCAGCCAGCAGGGTCACCTCTCTCTCCCACTCTGTCTCGCTCCCTCTCTCCTCCTTTGCCTGGGGGAGAATATCAATGCCACAGCGCTTTTGGCAGATATACATACAACACCTACACCCTTCATTGAAATCCATCAATTATAGCCCCCTCACAGGGAGGAAGGCGACAACAGTTGTAAGGGAACAAGAAAAGGAAGGGAAGAGGCAGAAAAGACAGATTCTCCTTATTAAAGATGAGGCGAACGGGGTGGAGTCTGATAATATGCAAAGAGATGAAACGATGTGCGTTCTTGATGTGGGGATGAAAAAGAAGGAGGAGAGGAATCAAAGGCTGCAGCCCGCTGTGGGGTCAGGGGCTCGGGAGCTGGATCATCTCTGCTGTGGCAGTGTGTCGATTTTCGCCCCCAGACGTAACCCCGGGCCTTGACTCCTCCGCTCATATCCATCTCTTTAATCTTGGGAAGCTCCACCTAACGAGCTACATAGTTCATCGAGTCAAGGAACAATGGATGTGTCTGTGCTCCATTGTCTCTGCATGACCATCAGGCGCTGCGCTATATGTTTATGATCAATGCGTTGTCCCATTATCGCCATGTGTTTTCGTATAGTTTCTTCTTCGTTCTGTAATTACTTGACAAAACGTGATTATGGTCTTTAAAAAAGCATTTCCTGTTGACTTCCCCGGACCAGTTGTTGTCTGTCCGGTGGTCACGTTTGCCCTGTAATCGCCGCCGGCTGCTTGAACTCTGCTCTCAGCCAATGAAGTTCCACTGTTCTGCCAAGGCAGCCCATAAATAAATGACCAAAATGGCCCGTGGAGCTGTCATACTTCTTAACTGAGCGAAGCGCTTGTAATTAAATTCACACAGATATGCTGAAATGAACCCACCCCGTCTAAGGACTCAAAACACTCCAACTTGGGAGGGTGTTACACTGTACGCAATTCATATCCAGCCATAAATCCTGACAAAACTATAAACTTGTGAAGGCGACATCAATGGCTGGAGACACATATGCTCGCAAGGAGCCAGAGTCCTGTGAGTAATTTGTTGAGGAATCCTTTCATTTGCTAACTATCTGCTTGCCACTCTGACTATTTTGGATGAGGCTTAAACGCACTTGGGTCAGTGGTGAGACCTCAGCTATGGGTGTTGATGAGAAGGCGATGAGGAGCAAATGTCCAAATGTGCCCGAGCCTGGACACTGCGTTTCCACAAATCATCTCCGTGAATCATCCCAACATGGCTCACTGTAATTATCGTGCTCAGGGCCAAACATATTGTACTAGATACTCAGTCAAAACATGGGACCCAAACTGTTTGAGATGCCTGTATCATCATAATTTAATTTCTGCTGTAATAATGCCGCACGATTAGGTGTGCTAATTGCTTCTGATTTACTTATTCTTGCTTAAAATTCTCATTACTTTCTTATTCCATATCGTCTGCCATGTTAACTAGAAATCTGCACTCCCTCAATGAAACACAAATCTCTACTTTTTTTTTGCGATTACACTTAAAGCAGAAACTAAGTGCATATTCTTGGCTATTTTCTCCTTAGTGCAGTCCTCGTCGCGCAGGCTGAGAGGGAGAATAGCCAGTGCCCGTGTGAGGGATAATTTGTACCTTCTCAATGAATGAGGAGACAGGCAAATTACTGGCTGAATAAGGACTGCCTGTGGATCCCACTGTCAGAAAGAGAGAGGAGGGCAGAGAAGGAGAGTGTAATTATCAACTAGCAAAGTGCATTCATATCCTATCACAAAAGGATTGGGATGTGGGTGGAGGAGAGAAAGGAGGGCGAGAGAGATGAAGGAGGTTGGAAAATGGAGCGAGATAGGGAGAGTGGGGAGGGATGCGGGGTGAAGGACTCCTGGTCAAATGGATGCAAGGCCGTAAACAGGGTTAAAAACAGTCCTCTATGGTCTGGCTCCATGAATGCAGGCATATTAAGACCTTTTAGCCCAGCGCACAAGCACCTCTTTGGAGTTAAAAACAAGAAGAGACGGGGAAGGAGATGGAGGAGGTTGAGGAGAGGAGGGCGGGCAGGAGAGGGGGAGAGAAAGGTGGTGGGTTGTGGGCTTTCAATCACAAGCACCAATTTTTTTTATTTGAATAGACCCAGATACGCTGTACGGATGGTGCAGGGCTGGAGGGAGTTTTTTTTTCTTCTCCCCACGTCTTTTCCTTTTTGGTAGCTGACATCGCATAACAAAGCTAGTCTATTAGTGACCCTGGACTTTATTGACAAGCCCGCCATTACCCATACTTCCTGGGGTCTGCCGGGTCAGGGGTCACAGATGGGCGGCTTGAAGGGGGGCTGGTGGAGGGGTCTGCAGAACACATTTAGAGAGCAGGAACACCTGTAAGGTTGCATCCAGTTCAGAACGTGACCATGAACAAGGGTAAAACCTATTGAGAGGAAGCAGACAATGCAGGCCCAGTCTCTTATAACTCCTCCACCCTCCTCCACCTCCTCGTCTCTCAAGCTTTCCTCCCTCCACCTCTCCATGGCTCCGTAATGATGCACTGGTACACAGGGCCGCAGAGGAAGGAAATCATTGTGCAATTTGAAATGAGTATGTTTACATTTTTTTATTTTTATTTTGCTTTTGCATGTCTCTGTTTTTTTGTGTGTGTGAAGTTGCTGAGAAGGTCACGGGTTTGAAAATTGGTGTGAACTTCTATAAAACGAGAGGAGATAAAAATCCCCCAAAATGTCAGTTTGTGTCGAAGCAGAGCGGGGCGAGCGTCTGGTCACAGATAATCCCAAAAACACTTTCATTCACTACGATTTTCACACAATCAATCACGGCATTATGCCGGACTGTCGTCAGTCAAATTCATCTGCGGACAGACCAGTGGATGAAACCAGATGCTGTACACAAACACACACAGTTACACAGCGAGGCGGGCAGGGTTCACACGACTGAGGGCTAAGTGATAGCAGCATGCATTTGATATATGTGACACTGCAAATGGAGGGCATCAGTGCTGTTTGCTGGCACAGCATGGCAGCGTGTGGTGCACCGCGGGCGACTGGCACACCAGCCAAGCCTTGTATATACGCACTCTCTGAATAAGGAAATTAATCCCCAGTGGGTTTGCTCTGTAAGTCAGTGTTTGTGTGTGTGTGTGTTTGTGCATGCGTGTTCTTCAGTGAGTGAAACACTGGAGTAGCATGAGTAATAGTGAGTAAAAACATCCATAGGCTTCATGTTCAGTTATAGATGAAGCACCTTTTTTTTTATAAATTGTAATATCTGCCTCTAATCCACTTGATTTTATGGGCATCTTTCTCCTGCAGCGTTGTGCTATGAGTGTGTGTGTGATGAATCTACATGTGGCGTGTGTTTGCTCTCTGGCAGCCAGGTCTGTGGCGCATGGCGCAGCAATCAGGTGTCGCTGCATATGTTCCTGGTGTCAGCTCCCTGTTTTCCCCAGCGGGCAGGGCAACTTATTGCCAGTCTCGTAATAGGAGGGCTGGGCCGGGGCCATGGCTACCACTTGGCACACGGCACCGCCAATATGGCTGGCTTTTTGTTCCACCTCCCTCGGAAACTTAACCACTTCTGTGCCAAGATTGATTGCTGTGAATTTGCATAGCGTCGTTACTGCCGCACGTGTCAGCGCCGTTGTCGGAAATGTCCATCTTTATTGTGCCATTAATCACCAGACCACACAGTAAGGTTTACAGTGCAGTACAGTAGCACATCAGATGGCATACTATAGAATACAATAAACAAAATATACAAAATCTCATAACAAGGCATGTGAATATTGTATCAATTTATGTAGAGAGTGATATCTTTGTGATGATGTAATTTTGAAAAGAAAACATATTTGTAATAGTAATTTACCTTCAAAATAAAAATATAAATTAGTACCTTTAGGCTGTATTGATGAACACTATAGGTGCTGCAGGCTTCATCAAATCAAACCTGATTGGGATGTACTTGAATATTTCTACATTAAGCTGCTTTACTAATCATACTTATTAATTTACTTAACTGTTGTGCTTGTAATTTGAGCTACAGTTGTTGACTATTATTGACATCAACATATTTCAAATCTGTACATTTGTTCTATTTTACTAATGTCAGTCAAATTCTCTCTTATATACCAACATTTATATTCTGTATTGGACATGTAATATAACTTGTACATAATTTTGTTATGGTTTTACATATGAGCTATAACTGGTTTCTACCACACCCCATGCATTTTTAGCAGTGCATTGATGTATTATGTAAATATAAACTAAACTAAATTAAACAGCCATATAAAGATTTACTCTAAAGTTGTAAATCAACACCTGGTAAAGATTGAACCACCCAACAGTATATAAACTTTTAAAAATGAGTCATATATTCAAAGTGTGTAGATTTGCTGCTCATAGTGTGATGTTGCAACTTTGACATAATTCTATCAAATATTTCCTCATTCTTTAAGCTTGATCTAATGATCTAGTGATCTAAGGACTAGTGTGTTGAGCTAGTTTCAAAAGCTTTGGTTTATCTGGCAAAGAGCAATATTTGACTTTCCTTTCTTTCTTTCTTTCTTTCTTTCTTTCTTTCTTTCTTTCTTTCTTTCTTTCTTTCTTTCTTTCTTTCTTTCTTTCTTTCTTTCTTTCTTTCTTTCTTTCTCACCATTCCCTCACTGCTGGAGAACAAATCCTTGCCCAGCACAGCTTGGACCAAACGGCAACACACAGACACATTCATAGGAGGAGTTCATGTCTTGTAGCTGGGTTAACACATGCAGATCCTTATCAATACACTGATATTGTCAAAAGCCCAGTGAATGCCTGCTTCTGTCACACAAGCACACACACACATACACACACACGCTATCATACATGTGAATGTAACAGTGACATGCTTCAGCCATGGGCCATATGGACTGAAGCCACTTTTTTCTCCCTCTTCCTTTGCTTGATTTCATCCCCTGTGTGAGCCGTGTCCGAGATATTCAACAGCCCTGGGGCCTTGCCTTTGACAAGGAGAGCACATTGTTTATTTTCCCCTGCTGGCCACACATACGCACATACTTACACACACACACACACACACACACACACACACACACACACACACACACACACACACACACACACACACACACACACACACACACACACACACACACACACACACACACTAAGGCACGACCATACAAATATCGATATTCAGAACGAACACGCACAAAGACCTGCACACATGGACATTGGCCAGTGTGTATACGCACACTTTGAGTAAACACTAATAAAAAAAAATCAAACTCTCTACACTCGAGCATGCACAATCAAACATGTTCTCACACACGCATATGCACACACACACACACACACACACACACTCAAACACACACATCGTCCCTGGCCTGGCCAGAGCTGGCAGGGTCAGCGGCAGGGCAGCCTGTACCGCTGCACATCTCTGTTATTCATCCATGTCATTCAGGCCGCGATCACGAGGGAGGGGTGGATTGGTGGATGGAAGGGAAGGAGAGCCTTGCATGGCTCACATTCAACCCCCACGCTGCTGCCCTCTGCTCACCCATTGCCTCTAGCGGAGGCCACCCCACCACCACCACCTCCCCTCCTGCTCCTCCTCCTCCTCCTCCTCACACACACAAATAGACTCCTTCCCCTCCTCGACCACCGCAGCCCAAGGGCCCCCGGTCCCTGCTCCTCCAGCATGGGTCAGTGCTAAAGAGGACACATGGCAAAGGACAGAAAGACCCAAGGCTGCTTGGACCCCGTCAGACCTGGGCCGAGTATGGAGGGGGAGGAAGGGAGAGCATCAAGGAAGCAGGACGACCGAACGTATGTTTGTTGTCAAGTGCGCACTTGATTTGTTTCAATGTCGAGACGTCGACTGATCAACATCCAAGTTTACCAAACTTTGAGTCACTGCAGGTTGAAAGCAAACATTTAATATATTCCAGAGAAAATATGTTTGTTGAATATAACATGGGGTTTGTATTAACAACCATCTGCTGTCATAATATGTACAGAGTCTGATGAAGTCGGCCAGCAGAGCCTAACAAAGCAATTACTTCCACTGATAAAGCAAACATATTTGCTATGTGCCACTACTCTGCTTGTACTAATTGATGGAGAAACACACAAACACACACACACACTCGGGTGTCTCTGGAGTGCGAAGATGAGCGCGTCATTAGGGGAGGCTCACATGCATTTCAGAGGAGTGCCACTAATCCAGCATGAAATTCAATTTAAAACTTGGAGCGCGTCTCGTTCCCCTGCTTTGATACAGCGCCAGATACCAGGAGAAGACGGAGAGAGAGCCACAGCCACTGAGACGAGCGCTCGGCGGCGTGTTAGCGGTTGTAAACACACAAGCACCTCGAGTAAACAAACACGTGAAAAATATGCTGTCCTCTGCTGCGGCTGCTTTAGTGCATTTTCTGTGTTACTGAGATGTCTTAAAGTATTTCCTAACCGTGTTTATTGTCTTCATTCTTATTTTGTCTCCTGTGTTAATAACTATCACGAGACAGTAATAAATTAGAAAAATACTGCCCACGTTAAACAGAATGAACCTTATTGAAAATCAGCCCGGTGAAAACCTTGACTACTTTCATGCTCTGAATGGCCTCTGATCATCACTTAACAATAACAGGCACATTGAAGCTCCACTTTTCATGGTTGCCAAGGCGTTACTTTGCCAAATAAAATTGCTGTTTGAAAAAAAAACAATGGGTGAAAAATGACCTGTCAGTCAGCTGCCCCCTTCCAACAATACTGCCGCTGGCCCCGCCAATCTTTATGCTCAGGCAGAGAACAGGGCCCCCTTCTATCCCAGAGACCGAGGTTAAAGGTCAGCATGGACCTCTGGACATATCCTAAGATAATACCCTGGGCTGTGTCATGTGAGGAAGGGAGGGGGTGTGATTTCTATCAGGGAAAGAGAAAAAAACAGGCCGAATGATGAGGGAGAGATGGGAAGTAAAAAGCTTGCGTTTAAGGAGGACTGGGAGGCACAGATCATGAGATCAGCATGCAGGTCATCTGTTTTGAAATCCATTTACCCGATTCATGCCTTGGGGTGTCAAGTCTATACTGCTCCCTGCTGTCCCAGAAACACCCCCATATCCCGATCCTCACTGTGTTTTCCTTCACCGCCGCAGCCCTTTCTGGCTTTCTATAATTAAAGGGAGCATTTTGACTGGGAGCTACGAGAAAATGGCAGCCACATTTGGTGGAAAAGGGCACGGAGGACGTGGTGGGATGTTTTTCTCCCACAGTGCCAAATGGACTACCTGACTATCTATGAGAAAGGCTGCTCATGCCTCATCATTGACACAACAGGTAACATCATTAAATATCAACACCCGCACACAAACTTGACTTCAGAGGACACTCACTTCATTGGTTTCCTGGAGACTCACTCCAAAGTAACCAAAGTAACTTTTATCCATAACCTTAACCTTAACCTAACTTTAAGACACATCTTCACCTAAGGAGGATAAGCCCCCATAATGTGACAACAGATGTAGGTCCCCACAACATGAGTAATACCACACACACAAACACACACACACACAGTCCGTCATCCTTGTTAAAAATCAGATATATCGAAAATATTAACTCAAATGATTTCTAGTCATGTAGTTAACATGGATTGTAAATATGTCTTCTTTTGTTTATGTTACAAAGAACATAGTACCCGTACATGTATATGTTTTCAGATTCACACAAGACAGGAACAGCAGAAGCTGTAAATTGTTTTCTTCTATTATCTAAATAGTGGAAGTAGGTCAAATTAGAAAAACTGTTTCATATATAAAGTAATGTTAAAGAGACCCAGATGAACGTAAAGCGTAAAAAATGAGAAGGGCCACTCTCATTTGCTCATACTGCGTAATCCCATTAAACATGTGATTATGCATGCAATAGAGAGAGGCCCGTTTTCCCTGCCCTTATGAGACAGTCCGCAACTTCAGCTTGTCATTTTCAGGGCGATTCCAACGACAGGCGGACAACGTCTCAACTGCATATTACTCTTCTTCATTTAAACTGCTAACAGATTTTCATGTTACCAGGATGTTGTGTCTGTCGATGTCTCTCTGATGATTAGTAACATTTTCTTGAGGCACTGACAGCATTCTAAAAGGACATTCACAACATTCATATTCATCACACAGTCACGTTTCTTTCTATAATCATTGTTCTAGTTACTCCATGATGATCAGCCAGATACTCGGTGGTCAGATTTTATTGGAACAGTTTTCATGAAGACATGTACAAGATGAAGGTTTTTTCAGTTTAAGGCCACTACAGTGAAACTGAAGTTTTATAAAAAACGCAAACAGACCTTTGCCATCTCAGTAGAGTGCATACCGCTGCCAAGGCCCAGCAGTCCCTTTACAAAATCATATTTAATTTCACTATACCCAGATTTTCTATTTCAATCTGCACAAAATTTAACAAAATCATAAATGTCAGTCCTCTAAACTTGTTCTGAATAATTCTTGGATCTGTCCCCGGGTCCAGATCCTCAACAGAATGTAATGGGTTCTTCTGGGTCTCAGACAGAATCCTTCCACCAAGTTCCATGATCACTTGTCCAGTAGTTTTTGGATATTCCTTCTAACAAACAAAACAAACACAGAACATTACAGATGCTTCTTGGCGGACGTAATTCCACTAACCTTCCATGTATTGGTGGTGTCACATATTTCAGGTAAAACTCAGGCATAGTATGAAACCAAAACTTACTGCATGGACAGATACTGCTGCAGGAGGGAAGTGAAACAGTTTTTATTTTTATTTATTTTGAAGAAACCCCCGTTAAGAAACCATAGATCTTCACATGATTCATCTTTATTCCTATCTTATTATTTAGAAACATTTTGAAGGCTGGTCATAAACTTTGTGACAGATCACACATTGTTTTCTTTTGGCCTCCCCGTGTCTTCTCTGCCTTTAGAGGTGATGGGGAACAATGGCCATGCTAATAAATTACAAAAGGAAAAGCAGGCTATCAACCGTCACCGCTTTGGTTTCTCTCATCACATGACCCACATGCTGGACGACATGTCACAGCTAGCGTGGCCTCATTTGCATGAGACAGTCACCCCTTTCGGACGCAGGGCACAAATGTTGTCTAGACAACATGCATCAGACGGATGAGCCCCCCCAACACACACACACACACACACACACACAGACACACACATTAAACCGCCCACACAGACACATGCATAAACACCTATATCTGTATCTATGTGCATCCATTCACACACACACAGACACACTCCCATCACTTCAAACAGCCCAGACGGTGCCTCCAGCCAGGGTAGGGCTATAAATCAGCTCCAGGTCTGTCTGCGCCTCATTCACATGCTGTGATATTATACTGTGGTGGATCAGCCTTGAGAAAATATTAAACACATCACACACATGCAAATCCTCAGTGATGGAATGACAGGACGGTCCAGCCAGTCAATTAGATATGTATATCGCTCCTTGGTTTGGAGATTATGTGATTATTCTGGTCTTTGTGCCCAGCAGGGTCAAAGGGACAGTTCCTTTGATATGAGATATGTGTTGATGTGACAACAATGACCGCTGACAGTCCGTGCAATTATGTGTATATATCTGTGTGGCATGCATATGTGTTAAATATGTAGCAGTTGATATGTGGGTATGAATGTGTGTGTGTCGGTGCATTGTGGGGGCCAGTGGCCCCTGATTGTTTGATGTATGTATTAGTCCAGCTGTAATGAGTGTGGCAGCAGCAGGATGAGTCTCTGGAGAGCTGATTATATCTGTTTGTCATCTGTGCTGAGGTTGATCCTGTGACACCGGGAACAACTACACAGTCTCCCTCTTCTGATGTGGGCACCGGAAAAGTATGTGTGTGAGTGTGTGTCTGTGTGTGTCTGTGTGAAGAATTCACTCTGAATGCTTTGCATATAAGAGAGAAACACTCGCACCCGGCGTGGTTGCAGCTGTCACAGTGTGATACGTTAGGATATAAATTTGCATGTGCGGACTTCCTGCCATCTTTCCAAAAGTGGCATCAAACATCTGTCCGCTGTGACTGTGGCCACACTAATGGTGCAGGGTGTTGGCATTAGTGCCGAGGCCGAGAAGGAGAGAGAGAAGGAGAGATGGCCTGTAGGGAAATAGAACAAAATGAGAGAGGACAAGAGGAGACGTGGAAAGATGACCGGAGAAAAACATGTGGGTCACTTCAGCTCTGTCCAAAAAGGTCTCATTTATCCTCCCCCCTCCTTCCCCGTGTGGCCAGAGGGCAAACTTTAGCACTGCAATGAGACAGCATCGCCTCTGTCAGGACGAGAGCACCAGTCACTGTGAGAGCGGATGCTGCAGACAGGAGTTAGTTATTGTTGGCTCAGGGTGGAGGCTGTAACTCACCCTGGTGGGCCAGGCTTGTCTTGGCTACAGCAGCTTGCAACAGCACTAATCAACACCTTGCTATTCACACACTATGCTAACAGTCATTAACACTTATTCTGCTTGTTTGTATGTCTGTCAGCACTTTGCAATAGAGCGCATTTCTTTAGCACATAAAAAAGTTACTGTTTGTCATTTTGCCAAAAGTCCAAAATACCTTTTATCATTGTCTCCACTAAAATACAAACTGTGCTTGTACTGACTTTAATAAAAAGATGTCAATGCAAAGACATTTACAAAGTATTCATATTAAGCCCATTTTTTATTTGATGTTTTAGTAATCTTTTGCATCATCAGTGGCAGAGTAACTCTTTCCCTGACTGAATTCTAATTGACCTACACATGGAACCGATGCATGGATGCACTAAATGGCATTTGTAAGACAAGGCAAGGAGTCACTGAACACAATCATGCAGCACATGTCAGATATAGCCTAATGACTAAAGAGCAATGCTGCTGATACTAAGCATTTTGAAGAAGAACTGCACAAGTTGCATGTCCCCATTTATACTGGGGACATGCAACTTGTAGGTTTGAAAAACATGACATTTCACGCAGGAATCAAAATTTTGTGTGGTGCCCAGTCTTAACAGTGCCCAATCTGTTTGGCTGTTGTGATGCTGTTTGCAGCTTTTTTTCTGAAACTGTAAAAGTGACCTGCAGTAATTAATGACCAGCTGCTGGACTCAGTCCACAGAATCCTGAAGCTGCACCACCACTGCAGCACAAAGAGCTGGTCACCTGTTTATTCAAACTTCAGTGAAGCTCAACTCAGTCAGCAGAACTCTGTGAACAATTAGTTGTTGTGAATGTGCTGCTCTCGTAGTCCAAAACCTGTTCATTCATACTATAGTCAAACGAAATGAATTGGTCTAAAACATATACATGAGTGTACTTTTGTGTGAAGTGTAAAACTGATAAAATGAACAATATAACCACAGGTTTCGCAAAATCAACCACAAATGAAATGAAATGATAACTGCTATCAAGGATTTATTGAGTAAACTCACAAGTAGGGATGCAGCGATATGGAAATTCTTGGCCGATACCGATGTTTAAAACAACAATCTAGCCGATAGTTATACCGATATTTGTTTATTTAGTTTTTGTTGTTCTTCATTCACCCTTATATGCCAAGAATATAATTAAATCATTATTTAAAAAGCAATATTTTAAATTATTTCAGCCGTTTATCACTCTTATTTTTTAATGAGCACAAATTCAATCAGATTCATGAAACAATCTTTAGTTTAACTAAACTTTTTTTAGGTTTTGATCGCTTATGTTTTGTTATGACTTATGTTCAGTTAAGACACGTCTTAAAGGAGTATTGATATGTCCTGAGGGTCAGTGAACAGGTCAGTGAACATTGGTCTAGATCAGGACAGTTCTAGACCAATGGGGTGGGGTTGAGTGGGATGAAAGGTTCTCATTGGCTGGTTTGTTGGGGGTCAAGGGTGAATGAGGAAGAAAGTGTCAAAGACGGTTGTTGATGTGAGGAGAAGGAACAAGTCTGACATGTTCGTGTTGACTTTAATAAAGTTACAAATAAGAGTAGAAGTTCTGTGTTGTCTGTGAGGCGGGGCGGGGGGGGGGTAGGTACTATACCAATGAACATCGGCACAAAGACATCGGTGAAAGTCACTTATTACCGATGCGCCGATGGCAGTAAACGAGGCGAATATCGACCGCTACCGATGTATGGCCGATACATCAGTGCACCACTACTTACAAGTAGATTAATAGTATAATTTATATTTAACCTTGACTGTTCATCATGATCCAGTTAGTATTGGTTTTAATTACTCAGGATTTGTCTTCCTCTTCTTCTTCCCTCTACCTAATCCAATGAAGGTCGGTGGAATTTAAATTCAAAGCCTGGTATGCAGGCTTTCCCTTTTTCACAAGGAGTTCAAACACATGCAGAAGAGAGGCTGTGTCCCCCGGGCTGAGGATGACCCATATTATGTGCATCAAAATTTGTATTAAACATGTAATTCGCTGTCACTCCATGAAAACCACCTTCCACAGTCCTGTGTGCTTCGTGGTTGTGTGGCAACATGGTGGAAGTGATACACAGAGACTCATCTGTGTGATGTTCTGGTGTTTAGATGATGACGGTAGTGTAAGGTACCCTACTGCTCAAGGACAGAATAGGCATGTGGGTTTTTATCCTATATGTTTTTCAATTGAAAGGTCCTCTCTCCAGCCGCTGCACCGAGGCCATGACTGCCCCTTTGCCTCCGCTTCCCAGGCAACCTCTGGGTAGATGCTGTTGAGCCTGGATTAGCCCTGCTCGCTCACACACACAAACACATGCACACGGACACGTAAACATCAAGCTGCGTATGCACCACTAGTCCTGTTTTCTCCACGCCTTCAGTGAGAGAAACCACTCTTTAATCATTTCATAAGATCATTTGCCTGGCAGATACGCCTCAGGCTTTTCCCATTACCCCTGGCTGCCTTGACCTAGATATGTGTGTGTGTGCGTGTGTGTGTTTGGGAGAGAGAGAGAGAGAATGTATGATCAGGGGTGATGGAGAATAGAGCTATGTAAGTCTATGCATGGCTGTGTCCAGCAGTGGCTAAAATGCAAATGAGAAGACGGACAGCCAACATATGCATGAAGGAGCGCACACAGAGAAGCCATGAAATATTGCCCCTACTTTCTGTGTCACCAGCCAGCTCAAACGTAAAGACACAATTCAATGCAAGACAAACTTCAAGCAGAATCAGCTGAAGCAAGACACAGGATAAAACATTAACAAGGGTTAAATCACTCAATTCTGCAACCGTCCCAATCTGCTCAGAATAATGACAACCACAGAAATTGCTTGGACCATGCAGCTGCAGCATGACGGTAAAATATTAAATACCATTCAACCATGTCAACTCTTTCCACGTCTTTAAATAAAAATAGAAGCGACTGATATCTATTCACCATACAACAGGTTTGTGTGCTGTTGTTATGCAGTTTATGTATTTCTGAAAACATCACCTGCTAATATGGGTAACGTTTCCTCTGTTGCCCTCAGCCTCCGTCTCTTCTCAATTCTTCCTGGCCTCTTTTATCCCTTTTCATCTCAGACCTGCCATCCTCCTTCTGCCCACTAGATGTCCCTAGACTTGCTGTCCCTGTTTCTGTCCGCTCACCTGTTTTCTATCCTCCATCACCTGTTCGTCCCGCCCACTCACACACCTGAGCCCAATTCCTTCATCACCGAGGCCACTATTTATCGCTTTCACCATGGTTGTTGTTAGGTCACCTGCTTTTGTTTCCACGTTTTATTCTTATGTTCCCTTGTGGCCCTTGTTTGGAGAATCCTGCTGTGTGTCCAGCTTGTTTGTTTCTTTTTAAAAGTACCTGCCTGCCTTTGAGCTGGTGTTGCAACCAGTTGTGACAGAACAGCAAAAACTCTGCAGCTACGAAGAAGAATGAAGCGACTTTAATGCGCAGAGAAAACACAATTTTGTGTGGCTTGACATCAAATCAACAACAAGTTGAAAGTGACATGATGCTGCAATGATTACATTTTCTATCAAACACAGCGGAATCATTACAATGGCAAAATGTTCACATCTGCAAAACATTTTATCGACTATTTGACAATGTAGAGGAGAGTGACAGATTTATTACTTGAACCTGCAGCTCTCTTTGGGGAGATTTATAGCCCAAAGTTTCAGCTCTGCAGCTGCACTGTTATGGGTCACGCTCACTGCTCTCTATAAAACCTAAAAATCCCACTGTACACTACCTGCTGAGTACTAACCTGTAGACAGACACATGTGTTATAAGCTCCATATTCTGTTTAACATTAGGTCTACTAGATGTTCCATATTATTAAATATCCCGGAGTCAAACACGGTTAGCAACAAGCTTGTGAATGCAGCTAAAAAGTCGGATATTAACATCTGGAGTTGGTGGAGACCCAAAACAGAGCGAAAAGAGACTGAGAGGTGAATTTACCACGACAGAAAAATGACTCCCAACTTGTAAACAAAAATGACTTGGTTTAGGTTAGTGGCTGAAAAGGCTAAATTCTTAAAAATAAAATTAAGAAAGATAATGTTACTTACGGTATTAGTGCCTTTTTCATCTGCAGCAGCCACCATGCCAAGCAGTTTCTTCAACGCCTTTTTGTGTTTTATTTGTGTTTTTCAAAAACTAGGGGGCAAATATAAAACTTCTTAATAGACAGTATTGCCTCTGTCATCCTGTGTAGGTTAACCTAAGCTAGTAGATTTGAGACACCTGCAAATACCTGTAGTGTTCTGGTTGGAGACTTATCTCTGATTTGCAGCTGGAGCAGGTTAATGGCAAAGCAACCAATGCTAACTTTCTTCCTGTGTGAGAATATGCAAACCATATGTTTGTTGTGTATCTACATACATTGTTGTGGTTACTTAAAAACCACAACAAAGGTAGATTCAAAGGTACAAGATTCCCTACTACTGTCTACAAAGCCGAAGAAGAAGTACAAAAGCCGACTGATCAATGTAACACCACCGAGACAAAACAACACTCAGATGGTGCATTATCACTTTAAAGGCTGCCACACTAAGGAGGCTTTACAGTAGATCTATGTACACACAAACATTAATTTACATCCAGGCTCCTGTGATACATATTTATAAGTAAGCTTCCAATGCTACTGTACATCAGTAAATAAGCTGCTTAGTTTCAAATGTGGACAATGTCTGTGTTTAATATTTTTCCTTCATAATCTGACCAGATAGTGATGAACCGATAGAGAACACAAGTGATATTTCTGTATGTTCAGACCACATTCCTTATGCTCACTGATGTAACCTTTCTGCATAAACATTACCTCCCACTGCACAAACAACCAATTTACCTTTTTTAAATGGAGAGTCATGTCACGAAACAAACACGAGCTGAGCAGACAGCAGGGAGTGGTCACCTCTCCAAGACCTCTTGTACAGTCAGCCCGGCTCCTGCCCGCTCGCCTCGGGACAGCCGAGTGACGGATGGAGGGACGGAGGGGCTGTGGGGCGGGGGAGGAGGAGAGCATGAATCAGTAGCAGGCTGAAAGTTGTCAAGATGGAAGGTGAAATTATAGGGACGGAGAGACAGAAAGCAAGAATAATGGACAGAAAAAAGGTGAATATGACCGGATGGCGCATGAGAGAAAGAGCAATTAGAAAAGAGGTGATCATTCATCTGTTGATTTAGATTTAGGATGCAGAAGTGACCTATGACCCCTGCAGGGGCCACAGGTGAGGTAGAAGCAGACCGTGTCCTTGGATAAGCATAAGGACTGGTTTAATCTTCTCCATATGAGCAGAGTGCTCAATTGCAGGTAACTCTGTCGGTGTTCATGTTCCTAATCATCCGTGGGGAAACAGCTTTTTATTTGTTGGTGCGTGTAAATCAAATCTGCAGCTTAAGAAGTTAGGTCAAATGCTGTTTACCAGGGAAAATGTGTTTTCTTCCTTTTTGCTCACACGTGTATCATCTCTTCAACTTGTGAATCATGCCACCTATGTATCTGAATATTCATGTATCCTTTGCATAAGATGTCTGGAATAGCAAATTATGTCTTTGACAGCCTCTGCTGGGTGACGAGACAGAGCCTGCTGTGAATGACACACACTTAAACCCTGCACGGTCTATTTTCACATTCAAGCTGCCGAGCGATAATGCAGCTTTCTAATCCTATGGAATAACCTCCGGCCATACATCTGATATTTCTGATACCTCTCACCGTCTGGGAGATTGCATCCAAGCTGCACCACATTCCCGAAGCCAAATCACATGCCCGTGTATCTCTTCATTCCGGTTTCAATCAAATGTTGGTTCTCACTTGATGTGGCCGAGGAGTAGCCTTGGGCGGCCAGTGTGTGGCTATCGTGCCTCCCATGCATGAAAGGACATCTATTATCTGCAAACCTGAGATCATGCTGAATTCTCACACACAAGGACAATAGGGTAAAAGTTGGGATTCATTGACGTAGACTTCTCGATGCCCAACCAGTGCTAAATGAGAATCCCGAGCTTTCACTTTGTGTTGGAGAACGTGTCAGTGACTTCCACATGCAGCATCACAAACAAATGATACTGGGGCTTGATGCAGTCACTTACAGAGGGAGTGAGTACGATGTTTGCATGTACTCAGACTAACACAAGCACTACAACAAATTAAGAAGTACTGAGTTGCTATGTATATGGTTAAACAGTGAAGTCCAGTTTGAATAATGCATACCTGATTGAAGATAAGTGGTTCTTGTAGTTCCTGTAATGTTACATTTTTAGGACAAATTGAATATGTGGATTGGGTCATTTTGAAAGAGATTTTATTAAATTATTCAGGAATATATGATTTGATCGGTAAAAGCTGAATGTGAATTCGTACTTTTCACCTCCATCCACTTGGGGGAGCATAAATATAACTCAACCGAGCTCAGATGTAAACATGTTTACGCTAATATCGTACAGAGTTAAGATGTGAACCAAACTGGCACCTGATATATTTATGACTCATGTTATTATGTCAGAAATAATCATTTGAATTAGGAACAGAGCAAATGATAAAGCTTTAGCATTTTCTCAAGCACTATACATAATTTTTGATGTACTTGACTTGGGTATTTCCATTTTCTGCAACTCTATACTCCTACAATGCAGATGGAAAAAAACTTGTGAACATCTGCACATATTAAAGTTTTTTGGGAGAGCAAATACAGGACAGATGCCGAACTAGTGTCAAGTCATAACTTTGGCTTGTTTACTTTGTCTTGTGTTCTTCTTGTCAACCTGCTAGTGTATCATCAGAAGCCAGTCGATAGAGGTTTAGAAAGTTAGCTACACTTCAATGTGATTTGAAACACTTTGCTCGATCATCGATAATCGAGTGGGCTACTTGCTTCCTTGTCTTCTTTGATTCATTGGCTTCTGAGCAAATGCATGTGTGTACAGCTATGTGCACGGGGAGGCTCTGACCACATCTCGTATTTATGGAAGTGAATTGCACATCCCACCTGTAGGGGGAGCCTGAGTATAGCCAAGAGCGAATCTTGCGTTGTGTAGCTTTAACTTATTTCCCTTCGAATTAGAATTAGTGGCCTTCTAGAATTACTTGCACATTTACTTCACACTTTCCTACGTGTGTGCTTCCTCTTCCACTGCTGCATTGACCTGAGTAAGCAGGACATTGTTTATGGAAAGAGATTTTACAGGTTTTTTTATATGAAACTTTCAATGGCCTTCAGCAGAACAAACAAAATTCCTTTGACCTCCATTGTATTGGCTGGAGGCCCATGTTTCACAGGCTGATAGCTCAGGACCACTGCATTGGAATACGATCCAAACCGGCTGCATGGCACTTTGGATAAATTATAAAATATGACTTTGTGTTTTTTGAGTGAACTTACCTTTATTTTCCATAACATTATGTTTTTATTTAAATACGTAAAGACAGTGAGGAATAAACTTGTTGCCCTCTGCTCGGTCTTTTTCTACGTGCTCTGTAACTTCAGTGGGAAGCATGTTGAGCAGTGAACATACTCCGGTCATATATAACATTAAGACACTGACAGTATGTGAAGTATGTCTGTGGTATGGAACATTTGCAGACACGCTGGCACAGTCCTCAGAGTACAGTGCAGGAGTGTGTGTTGGTACAGTATGCATGTGCATTCATGTTTAGGTGTGTGTGTGTGTGCAAAGGTCCATATCTGCCTGTGACCCTCTTCACCCTTTACCGTCTGAACGTGTACGTGCAGGACATTTGGAAAAGAACACATCTCAGGTTCTGGACAGTCTTCACTTGCATGTATGTGTCCCAGCACCCTACATGTGGGAGCAATGGGGACTATTTTTGTCACGTAACATGAAGATGGCTTCTTGTCAGCCAGATAAGGGGCCCCGGTCATAGGAGGACATGTCAGGAGAGGGGCGGGGGGTTCACTGTGTGTACCTGCATATGATAAAGAACATCGTGTGTGTGCGCTCACAGTGTACTGTACCTTATCAGTTTACTGTAGGTCATGTGTGTGGGCTCATTAGGTTTCCCTGTGAATGAAAAGGCATTGTGTTGATTACCACACACACTATAGGCCTCACTTTGAAAAACTGACAGCGGTGGTAATGATGCAAGAGGGCAGCACAACCTGAGACTGGATTTTATGCTGAGGAGATAATAAAACAGCAGCTTGGGGCTGACTGTGTAAAGCTGAGAGGTCAATCCAGCTCTGAAGAAGGCAAATATTTTCCTGCATGAACCGTGTTTACATTTCAGTTTGGGGGGGGCACACGGATGGTTTCACTGGCAGGTCAAGACAGCGCTCTGCAGACACTTGACAAGGCTTTTTTTTTCTTGTGCATTTTTTCTGACAATAAATTTCCTTCACTCTGAATGATTCACGCTTAGAAATGTTTTACACAGCTTTTTATGACTCGATGAAGTATTCTCTACTTTTAGGGTTTGTTAAGCTACTTTCCAAGTACCTGCCTTCACTCTCGGATTTGGGTTTTAAAGGTCATTGTTTATTTCCAAGCCCGGATGATGATATTCAGCTTTAGGTGGGCCCAGAAGGACTCCAATCTGCCATGAACCCATTCCAGGATGCCTTCACTGGGTCTTTCTTTTCATATATCAACACAACCGGCAGAGCAATCATCCTCAATCACCCTTTTTCTGTCTGTCACTCTGAACCTCGCACCACACTGGCGGCGCTCCCAAAAGCTAACGTGGCATCACATTCTTGACTAAACGTGCATAAAAACAAATTAGCCTGGCCCATACAATTTGCAAAGAGATGTGTGCAGCCAGCCAGCAAATAGATGTCATTCCAAACCAAGGTCATGATGGTATTGAGGCTGGAAATTTAGGATTGATGTTTGCACATGCCGAGCATCTCCACTTTTCCCTCTCAGTCTGTCGGGTTTGATGCAGGCTTATTGGACGAGACCCATGGGGAGCGAGACAGCGTCGAGACAATCCTCCACAGCCCGGTGATTTACGGCCGAATTAATCTCTGACTTAACATCGTCTTGATGCATGTAAAGAACGTATTCGTATTTGCCTCAAAACATTTGAGAAAGGTGATTTCATTGGGAGACACAATGCTTTCTTAAAGTTTGAATTGATAATTAAACCCTTAAGACTAATTGACTAACATAACCAGACCTAACCTTATTAAATTATAATTCCACTTTTTGTATCTTGAAATGTTTTATACTTTTACTCTCGGATGACCTCATCTCCAAACTAATTCGATTTTTAATCCTGGTATTATTTTGGCGCTGGCTTAAATTCCATATTGTTTGAAGGGTCACAGACCTCAAGGCTATACATGTCAAATAGAATAGCATTTTCAGTAAAGTCTGAGGACCCACTGAGACTTTATTGAACAAGTACATAAGAGGAGCGTCAGCTATGCAACCTCTCAAAGCCGACTTTTGCCCTGTAAAAGTCGGCTTTGTAAAAAAGGCCACCAACAATAAAAGAGCAGGACTACCATACAAGGACATGTGACCTGTGGACTGTTTCTCTCAGGACACAGAGCAGCTCCATAGGTGAAATCCAAAGACTCTGCTGAGAGGTAAAGACACTCTCTGACCCCTGATGGATGGATATATGTGACAGCCCCAGCTCACTGGATCTCAGACACTTGCATTACTCTACATGGTTTGACATACATGTTTGAATTAGTGTAAACGTGACTTTTTTGAAATCACAGCCGTTCTTCAAAAGCTGCTTTAGGCATCGACTCAACTTTGAAAAATTTCCCGAAGTTTTCTAGAGGGGGTTTATGTGAGGACCCAGTCACTTTCATCAGGAACCTTTTCTTCCAGCCCTCTCTGAAAAGTGTCCGGATGTCAGATAATGTCAAACATGTCAGAGTGAACCCATGTGAGAAAGCAGCACGCGTCGTGTTGGATGCAAAGCTGAAAAAAATCTAAAACGAATACAACTATCCCAGGATGAAAAAAATCTGGTGTCTGCCGCAGATTTGAAACATCATGTCCTTCCCTATCCATGCTCTACCTGGACGCCAGCCTTTGCCTGATTGTTACACACATTTTTCTGTTCCCCTGGTTGGTCTCACTTCCACAATATCCTGCTGTTTTTTTTAATATATGTGAAAGGTAAACTCTGGAAAATACTTGAACCCCAATTTTCCAGGCATTTGCTGGCATTTCATGTCTGAAAATTGCTATTGTGACCTTTCATATGATTTGGCTCAATTAGAGAGATCGAATTCTGTGCAATACCTCTGAGATAAATCATTGAATATGAGATTTCGGAGGGAAAGTGCAGAAAAAAGTACTGTTAGAATCAATTAGAGATATATAAGTAGAGAGAAACCTTTGGAGCATGTCATTAGCAGAAAGTCATGTGTATTCACTTCTTAGTACTTTAACTGTCCCTCAAGGGCCACTTAGACGTGAACGATTTTGCATAGACAATGCCTAGAGAAGTACATGACGATTTATAACCCAGTGCATTTAGCAAACACAGCTGTCCTAGCATATAGACAAATGAGTTTATCTATATGTATGTGTCCTTGTCACTTCATCGGAGGCATTGGGATGCATGGGAAATATACAGCACGCTACCGCAGAAGCCTTTTCCCCTTCATGGTATGCAGAGTGTGGCTTTGTTGAACAGAGCAGGGCCGGTCTAATAAGTCCCCTGGCTGTGGCAACCAGGCCGGTGGTAGGTGGATGATGGATCTCAGTGCCAGGGTACATAATGGTGGGACAGGGGAGCACAGGGGTGAAGGACAACACTCTGCCCTCTCTCCTTAATCAGATGCAGATCAAGCTAAAAGCAGCGGAGCAGCAAATCCCTCCTCTAACAGCGAGCCTCGAGACCTCGCGCAATCCCCTCTCCCTTCGCCTCGCTCCGTTCTCTCCTGCCAGCCCCCTCCTCCTCCACCCTTCATCCCTCTCTCCTTTCTTCTGATTGTCTTAGCAACAGAGCTTAGGGAGTGGGCCCGATGAGGAGATGGATGCTCGGAGGCCTTTAGCACAAAGATCATATAGGATAAGTGCAAAAACCCCTTGTGGCTTGTTGATAAAGTATTGATTTCTCCGCAAGCTGCTGTTTACGAATCACCTTGGAGGGAGTGACCCCCAAGACCTTAGGGTGTGAGGTACGAGCGTGTGAGGGGGGGACGGGGGACACAAGGGGGTAATGTGAAAAATGAAGAAAGGGGAATGCAAAGAGAGATGGACAGATAGAGGAACAGAGGAGGGAGGGCGAGATAGGAATTGATTGGGGACCAACCTGGCCACTAATTGAAGAGACGGATCAATGATAGTGGACTGTTGAATTTGGGGGAAAACGAGTCTGGAGCCTCTGAATGAACACACGCATGAGTGCTGACACACTCAAATGAACACAGTCAGCGCTTTGATGCCGCTTCTCATTGTCTCCAGAGAGATTAAGGCCTTGGCCACATGAAGAAATATAAGGGATGCTAATGTTATCCTTCGCTCAGACATGGATTCCGGTCTTGTGTTTAGAAGGTGCCGTTAAACAATGTGGGAAAAGCCATTTTGGAGCATCCAGGATGGTTTCACGGATGGAGACTGACAGAGACAATGTCATTACCCCTTAGGGTAGAAAGAGTCCAGACAAGCACAGGGCTCTCAGCTTTCAAGTTCATTCTGTAAAAGTTTAAGCTCCCATTCAGAGCTTTTCTTTTCCACACTCGTCCTTAAAAATGCAGGGTCAAAGGGAAGGCTTTGGTTCTAACTCTCTTTCTCTGTGTGTGTGTGTGTGTGTGTGTGTGTGTGTGTGGGCCAGTTATTACTCATGGTGTGGGCACGTAAATCTGTCACATTAAAGGGGATTTGTCTTCCTTATTGGGGCAAAAATCCAGTCCCCTTAATGTAAATCATTGACTTTCACAGTGAAGACATGTTGAGGTTAGGTTTAGGTCAGGGTAAGGGTTAGAGTTAGGGAAGATTTAACAATGGTTAAGTCAGAGTAAGTCTACCAGAAATCAGTGCAAGTCAATGTAATGTCCTGAAGTCATAACCCCGGCCGAGTGTGTTAATGTGTGTTTGTGGCCTTGTTTTAGTTCGCACTTTTGATCAATACCTCACCTCTTAGGGAAACTGTGTGTTTCGTCCCAGTCGGGGCTTTAAGTAATTCACAAGATTTGAATACCTCAGAGGAAAACACTGTTGAGTACAAGGAGAAGGGATCCAAACTTCTGTTTCCTGTTTTGATGTCAAATATCTTGCACACCCATCCACCTGCCAAGACCTCATCTCTGCAAATAGTCTTTTTTGATACCAAAACAGAAAACATGTCTTTTAGCTGTTTTAAGAAATAACCAGTTTTTGGAAAGGACATCATCTGCAATATATGTAAAGACATGCATAACAACAGGATTGTTTGTTGGAAGAATGAACAAAAAGACAGACAGGAAGAAGATGAAAAATAACAAAACCGCTAGATCCCACCATTCCCCCCGCTCTCACACCTTGTTGTCAGGAAATCTAATTTGTACCAGCAGCCCACAGAGCCACCTGGCAACATATGCAGCATGCAAATGGGGCTGTGTTTGCGGCATTGCCAGTTGTAGAGAGAGAGAGAGAGAGAGAGAGAGAGAGAGAGACTGCCCTGGAGGATTAATGACATCATTCTGTATGCACCTCTGGACTCCCAGACTGCCACGATATTACCCACCTCTGACATAGAGGGATAATGTTGGTTCTATGAAGGCACAACGTTTCGGGGGATCTATCTCTTCCTGCTGGCGTAGAGAAAATAATGGGGCTGGTTCATCATCAGATTGCAATGTCAGGATTTGGGGGAAAAATGAATAAAAATGTGGCATATTGAGAATAGATGGGTCTGAGGCTGTGGGATAGTTAGAGTGCACCGCCTGGGTCGCTGACAGTCTCACTAATGGCTGCTCCCCTTGCTAGCACAGGCAACACAACTTGCTGCAGCAGGGCACAGTGTGCGGCGGCTCAACATGCACTCATTGTGCGACGTTATCCATCTTTTATGCTGATTGTGTTTTTATTTTATTTGACTCTGTGGAGCGATGTGTCTATTAAAAGACACACAGGGGAGTACGGCTGCAAATGGGCAGTGGTGGAAGACAAATTATGATCCTTTACTTAAGTAAAATATTAAAATTACCAAATGTCCTGCCTGACAATATAATACGATTACTTACAGAAGTAAGTAGCCTATTAGCAGTAGAATGCAGTCAAATCTTTGGAGTAAAAGTACTGGTTTGAGCCCTCCGACAGATATATTGTTATATATGATGGGTAAACAGCATGTTACTACTGTTGCTGCTGGAAGTGGAGCTGGTTTGAATTACAGGTTTATATTCAGGTTACTAAACAGGGACACCAGATGAATCTGATCGTGGGATGATTGATGAGCGGAAAGAAGAAAAAAGTTCTGAAAAACAGAAAACTCTTTATAGCTTTTTGACTTTTTCATACGTGAGATAATATATAATTTGAACATTTACCGAAGGCCACTCAATAAAGCGCATGAACCCCCGCCAAGGCCCCCAACAGTCTCCTTAAATTAACTCGAAATGCACCAAATTTCACACTTTCATAAATATCAGTCCACACTTAAGATCCATGAATTACTCTGGGGAGTTTTTCCAAAAACCCTGACTAGACACATTGCATTTTGTAGGATGTCAGAAGACAAAATGGTTTAAGGCGTCTAATCTTTAACAATGTCATGTATGTTAAAACCTTTCTATGTTATGTAAATTCCGTATCTTAAAGAAACTGGTATTCAAGGGCATTGTATATATTGGATCCAGTTAGTTTTTCAATTTACGATGTAATTTAGGGAGCATACTAAGGATTTGTGTATGAGATACTTACGTCCTGTCGTCATCATCTACACGGGCAGCGTCTAACTATACTCGACAGTGATTGGTTTAATTGGTGTGTGTCTCAGGTTGGCGTGTTGTCAATTTAACGGGTAGCGTCTTTCTGTGTGAAGGGAGAAAATTAACAAACCAGTTATTTTTGTCTATGTTGTAATTACTTTACGACTGTGACATCCATGTCGTTCAAACATCCTCACCGGTCCTTCGTCAGAGGCGAAGACTGCAAGCAATCCTGCTTCCGCTTCTTTTTCTTCTTCTATTGTTTAATATTTACTCAACTTCATGGAATTGCTCAGGAAGTCGAATCATTGATCAATTTGATCCAGACCGAGACCGAAAGAACAACATTTTGGTCCGGACCCTGGTCTAACCGGTTACTTTCATATGTTCTGAAAAAACTGAAAAGTCAGAAGGTATCGACCAAACCAGGTGAGCGTCCTAAAGCTGGATAATAAATGTAGTGAAGTAAAAACTACAGTATATCCCTCTGACAGGTAGTGGAGAGGAAAAAGTAATGTACAATCACTTCAAAATTTCATTAAAGTACAGTCCCTGAGTAAATGTACTCAGTTACTACTAAGTTATTGTGAGTGAGTGATTCTCCACATTGGCCGTCTATCCGGGGGAGCAGCTCTCACAAAAAAAATGCATCACTTTGTCAGTAAAACACTCATGGGTCTCTCAGCATGATACAGCTTCAGTCTGTTGTCATCATGTATTTCATCCATTTCTTAGATCACACCTTATCTATGGCTCCTCACTGTTTTTGCACTTTCACAAACCGAACCTCTCGAAGGAGCTTCCTTTCATTGTGAAGGTAGGAAGGTCTCAAATGTGGAATTAATCTGCATTGAGTCTGCAAAACACTCAAGATAGAAAGGACACATTTTTCAAAAGTATTCGTGGTGATGCAGATGAAAGCCTAAATCTTGAATCTGACTTAAGTTCCTGTTGCTTTTCAGATGACAAAGATCCAGACTGTCTTTGTAATTTGAAACCCCTTTTGAATAAAATGTTCCCGAGCAGCGCACAGTGAAGTGGCAACTTCAGCTCCACTGCCACTGAATTATGGCCCAACATATAACAAGTAGAGCAGATGATCTCATTTAATATGTATTAGCCTTTTAAAAAGTTGAGCTGATTTTCACGCATAAATGGAGTGAGCGGCAACCTGGACTTGAACTCACCACGATACTCTTATATGCACAAAATCGTTGGTGTAGGTTTGTGAAATCTTCAGGTGTGGTAGTGTGCAGGGTGTCATGAGTGCAGCAGGTTTTTGTAATAAATGCCCTGGATGTCCTGTCACTTATTTGCAGTGAGTTACTGTTGAACTTGACAAAATTATGACCTTTTGTCTGAAAACATTGCTTCTCTTTCTCTGAACAAGCTGCAGCATCTTAACTCGCTGTTCTCACATGACACTGACATGGAAAACTGCCTCGACATTTATGGCTCGCATGTGGGAAAGGGGTTTTACTTTCACACTGTCCATGTCTCTCTTTCACTACACACACACATACACACACACACGCACACACACATATCTCCTGTTTATCCTGTCCTCTGGACCCAGAGGCCCCGGGCTTCAAGGCCAGAGAGGACCAGCCTAGAGGCTATAGGCTGTCCTATCCTGTTTCAGGCCCCTCGTAGCCGGCCACATCTGTTTAATGCATACATCCAGTCATGAGGTCATGAGGTGGGAATGTGACAGGCAGCAAAAGGGGCTCTGAACTTGCGAATCATTAGCGCCTGTGGCCATTGTGATGCTCGCTTAACACTCGTAGTCGTTCAGGTGATGAAAAATAGAAGGGTGTGATTACTGCCCGCTCACAAAGGTAGTGAGTGAGTGAAGTCAGAAAACAGCTCTGATCATTCTCAACTCAGACAAAGTCTTTTGAGCTGAAACAAAGTGCAGACCGGCAACAAACAAGTTGACCTCAATTTGGCTCCAAAGCCACTCCCTCCTCCGTTTATCAGGGCATATGTCATTTCTTCTTTTTTCTTTTTGTTGGGACCCAAAGGTGAGGTGAGGAAAGAGCAGAGCATTTTTCACCCCCGGGCTCTGTCATTGAGACATAATGGGACCTGCCTGGCCAAAGGCCCTTTTTTGGTTTCCATCAAATGCAGAGGAGAATGGATCCCAGTGGAAGGTATCGGTGTCTGCACGATGTTCTCCGGTCCGAATGAGGATCGCCAAGAACAACACAGCGGGTTTAGTGCTTAGGACCCACAGAGGAAATTACAAGCTGAAGACACTAGATCTTAAGAAGTTTCCAGGTATTTAAGGCTATTAATCTGCTGAATTCCTTAATGACAATATTATGGTTAGTTTACTGCCCACACTCTGTCTGCATGTCTATCTGTGGACTTGGTGCAAACACACACACATTCACATAAAAGCAGAATACACACATGCGTGAAAAACACCCACACACCAGTACATTCAAAAAGATAGAAGCTGCAGCTTTTTACTCACTCCCCCTTTCACCACACATACACATGTGCCACACAATAGTGGAGGAGGGTCGGCTCTAACTGTGGCACACTGCCACTCACTGGTCTGGGAGAGGTGCTGCTGTGTCTCCTCACTCCAGCCTTTCTCCTGCTCTGCCTGCACTTCCCATGTATCCAGTTCAAACAGGGAAAAAACAATAAAGAGAAGAGATGTAGTTACAGGTTTGTGCTGACGGCAGTGTCGTGGTTAGGGTCCCCGTTCATCACAAATCATTTGAAGTTATACAAGACAAAAAAAAGAAAAAAACCCTGGCAGGTGTTTTCAGAGATACCCACAACTCTCTGTCTCTCTTTAATGAACTGATAACCTCACTCTGCAGCGGTGCAGAGACCGTGTACACGGAGATGAGACTGAAGAGAGGACAGGAACCCAGATGAAGGATTAAGGGACGGGAGAGGGGAAGGAGAGAGAGGCAAAATATATGCAGAAAGAGGAAGAGAGAGAGAGATAGTGAAAAAGTGAGAGAGCAGCGCTCCGTGTGACATGTGGACAGATGGTACCCACGCTGCATAGCGGCAGAGGCACATGCGATAGCCGTGAACCATGGTAGAGCCTCCCACACCCACGCCTCTACTGTTGACACCTCTCAACATACTCAGGGAGAGGGGTGCAGGGAGGAGGACAGAGGATGCTGGTTCCTACATTGTGCCCTGGGTGACTGAGGTGTCAGAGGATCTGATGTCTGGACTCTCTGTGGTGGGCTGGTACAGAGAGCCAAGTGAAAGTGGAGAGGGTTCTGTTCAAGGACTAAGAAAACCTCATTTATAATCCCAGGCACTGTATTGAGACCTGAAATGGGAATATAAAATCGAGTATAGACACGTTAGATCTTTTTTTTCAAATAAAAGTAATTGTTATGTAATATTTCAGTTTTTAGGTCCTTACAAGAACAACTTTGGAATCTCCGGACTCACCGCACTAGCAATGTCCGTGGAACACAGCCACTCTAGACACGACTGTGAGAGTGAGGAAGGTCCAAACACTGTGGACATTATTTTTTAGAATTTTTATTCCTCTTTTTTTTTCTTTCTTTTAGTACACTTTCAGTGTTAATAATGTATATTATCTATCTGTTTCTATTATTGATTGTTTTGTCATGCATTAGTCTCCAAATCTGAATATATTAATGTAATTTCTATTCATTTTTAACTTCCTATGTTCGGACTGTCTCCTGCAAAGCACTTCACATTGCATTTGATTTGTATTCTAAACATCTGGTTCACTTAACCTTTAGCTTTTCTGTTGACGTCGTTTTTAGTATAATTACCATGTTTGAAAAGACAAATATTAAATGCAAAATTAACCTATTAACTATACAATATCTTCTTGTCCTTATTAAATCCTTTCCTGTGATAAAGTATTGAAATGGTAACTCATCCCTTGGCCTGCATATTTGAAGAATACAAACATGGCATTATTATTACATCATTAATACCATGTTTATGCCATTTAAAAGTAGTTGTAGTAGTAATTTGTTAGCACCAAATACTGATGATAGAGCATACGAAAATCCATTATATTTACGCATTATTTACAGCAGAGATAATTCATCATGTCCTTCGCAGGATTCATGAATAAGCAAATCTCATTAAGTTAGGGAGAAGACAGAGTATCAACATGATAAACCAGTATAGGAGTCTCTCAATCAAAATAATAACAAAAGACCTAGTTTGATGAAATCATGAAGCAGTGTGGGATCATGGGAGTTATTGTCTTCATCACCATTGCCAATGAAAATATACCTGAAAAGACACAAATCATGATAAGGGATTAGGTAATGTATTTAAGTTGATTCATGTTACACAGCAAACGGCAATGACAAATCCTGGTCATTAAGTGATTCAAGGAAGGAGCAGCTGAGTGGTTGTGTATTCTACCTTCGTCATGTGTTGTTTGTCCCGGACGTTACAGCAGAGACAGACAAAGTCCCGGGTAAAGTGAATATGATGCAAATAAAAGACGACCAAAATGAAACTGTAGAATTTTTTTTAAACATTGGTTGGAAACATTTTGGTTAATGTAAGGACAAAAGTCAACAAAATAGGTCAGGTCGCTTATAGACATTTAATGCTGAATTGTTACATATTATATCTTTATGTATGTCTTTTAGCTAATAAAGGAGCTTTGAAATCTCCTGTATCCCAAAAGTAATGGTATGTGTTAGGTAAAGAACCACAAATTGTGTTTCACTTTATTAAAGAAACTGATAAAGGAAACTTTCATATGAGAATTTGCAGTTTATTGCAGAATCAGCAGCAGAAGGCACAGAAGAGCCATCGGGACTCTGGCTCTCTATTGTAAGCCGAAGTAGACCTATGACATTAGCAGGTGTCATCTCTTTAAAGAAACAAAACAACACTTTTTGTGTTTTTTAGAGTTATCTCTGTTCCTCAGCCTCATTTTGTGGCTTTTCACATCATCCACTCTTTTTCTGTCTACCACTCCCTCCCACTCCTTTTTTACACCCGCCTCTCTCTCTGTCTGTCCCCTTCATCGCAGCCATGCAGGTTGGTCTGTGCACTCCGTTGTGTTGTTTAATATGCACAGTCCATTCTTGCTCCTTTATTATTGTCCCAGTGGCGACGGAGGCCCTTTTCTTTGGCCAGACAATGGGCGGCGTCGTGACAGAGAGCACGGTGGTCATGTCCCATTTGCCACCCCGCGCTATCTCTCTATCCTGCCCCCCCCTTCTCACCCGCCGTCTGCTTTTCAATAGCACCCTAATACTGTTACAGGAGAGAAAGACCTGGGAGCCTTCAATACGCCCCAAGCCCCCGGGGCCACAGCTATATACATGCCATTAGCATAATTATAGCCTGAGAGAGGGAGAAAGAGAGAGAGAGAGACAGATAGATAGATAGAGAGAAAGAGAGAGAGAGGCAGTAAAGGTGTTTGTAATGTGACAGTCTTCCCTCTAGCCCTCCACACTCACAGATGCAGACGCACACACACACACACACACACACAGACACACACACACACACGCACACACACACACACACACACACACACACACACACACACACACACACACGCACACAGAGACAGACAGAGGCGGAAAGACATTCTCATAAAGGACATTTGAATAGACCTGGTATTGGATTTGTCCTGATCTCATCTATAGTTAAAAAAGTCCACCCTGGCTGCGACTCGTGGGTGGGCAATTCTCCAGTTGGTGCCACGGCTGCCTGACTTTGAACTTGAACTTGGACCCCAGGGGTCGGGCAGATTTGAATTGAATTGAGGAGGGCTCCCCCTGGGATACCAGGCTGGTAAATGCAGCCTGCAGCAGCTGTGGCCCTGGCTTATTGCGGCTTGCTTACATGTTAACATCTCTACTCAATTCAGTTCAATTGCACATAAGTAAATAAATACTATTGTGAGAAGCTTTGACATAGTTGGTTCCATGAACTGGTAATTTAGAAAGAAAACAAGTATTTGATTGTGCTGCTGTTATCTCATGGAATTAGAAAAAGAAATGGAAGAATACTCCTGAATGAAAAAACTGTGTTTCAGGCTGTCTTTTTATTATGCACATTTATTTGCACATAACACAAAATCTGATATTTAGACGTTGTTTAAAAATGTTAACAACTTTCAAGGTTCTTATATCCGGATGGCTTGGAAAAGATCAGTAAAAGCAAAATGCAATGCAATATAAATCAACTGTGAATATCTTACGACGTACGTGTGGTTTATGTGGCTTCCAATGCTGAGATGGTAATGCCTCTGAAATGAATGCACTACTTGTATATTATTTATACACTACTTGATCGCTTCTTTGCACAACCTGTACTGATGAAACATACAAAACAAGTGGGCACATGTACGTTCTCTCGGTATTTGTTCATTAGTGTTCCTCAAATACTGCATATTCTCCTTCTTTCTCTTCCCATGCTATACTTGCATTTACAATCTGGACCATTATCACCTAGGTTTATATTTGAATGCACTGAGAGCAATGTAAAACCACATTTATATTGCTTTATTCTTATATTTTCATCACATCCACATGCTTTTACAATTGTTGATTTAATTACGATATCTTTTTGCACCTTCTGGAAAAATGTCTGATACATTTGGATGGAGACCTGACAATGTATTCCTACTTTTCCTACTATTACAGCTTTGTTAGACCAGACAAGCTATTCGACATTCTCCCTCACAAACAACAGCATTGCATGGGTTGCCCTGGTGTCCTGATGGGGAAGATACATACTGTGTAAATGCAGCATCAACCATTCAGTTCTGATCCTGAGCCTTTGTTGCATTTCATCTTTCTCTCCCCATGTTTCCATCTTTACTATCTGCTGTCAATAAAGTCTAAAATGCTTCCAAACACCAGTGAAGTCCATCAGAAACATCCCTTTTCACTCCACTCTCACACCTAGATGAACACATTGTCACACACAGACAGGCGGGCACATCCTCCCCACCCATATTTTGCTTTTCGCTCAGCATCTACTGTACATACAACAGCTCCACATAGTAAAGCGATGATCCCTTCTCCACCCACTACATATTTTTCACAGGAAATAGAATACCATAGCAATAGAGAAAGCCAGCTCCTTGCTACCACTGGCCCAGTCGTCCTGTTTTAGGGGCGGCTTGAAAGCATGTCACAAGACCTCATGCATAGTAAACAGTGCGGCCTCCATGGCTGACTGGTGAGCAATTTGCCTCGTAGATTGCCTGGCCCCGGGGCCTTGGAGCTATGTTTATGTATGAGCCCTCCTGTTTCATATGTATCGGCCGCGGATCATTTTCTACTCCCCCCCCCTCCTCCCCTTTTTCTCCCTCGCAGAACTGATGGCATACACACAGAGACACAAGCACGCATAAAAGCACACACTGGACGGCATGCACAGAAACACACACACATGCATCCGGAGAGACACATAACGTAAACATTAAGAGTGACGACCTGCACAGGGGGCAACACTGTCCCGGCAGATTACACTATTGTCAATACAAATAGAAATTTACTATACATGTGTTGCAACTGCTGCTGCTTACCATAGCAGTTGTGCTTTGCAGGGCGAGGGGAGATGTATTAGGAGCTTGTTGTCTGTGATGGTGTTTTCACACTGTCTCATGATGGCTTTTTTTACACCACCTTTAACCATATTTTCTGCCTAAAATGAATAACTAACTTTTGACAACGAAGCAGCAAACTTGTGATTGGTGAGCTCTGCATCATCAGCACCTTTTCATGACATAATCTGAAGGCTGGCGTTACATGTAAATCAAAAAATAAAGACATTTTCATACACGGGTCGAACATTAATGGAATTTTCTGACGTCAAAGGCGTATGTTGCAAGACCGCATGCAGAGAGACAATTACGAAACCGAATACATGTAAGATGAGAATCCCAGTTCATTAACCCTTCATCGCTGCCCCTGTTATCCCTTCATCCTCCATTTCCCACATTCTTATCCCTCTGTTTTCCTTCTCGCTGGTCCAAGCCCCCTCGCTCCCTATTTCTAGTTAATGAAAGAGCGGACAGGTTCTAAAAAGGCATAAAGCTCATCTTTGACGAGAAAAGAGATGCTCGTGTAAGACCATCTTAAGAAATATTTACAGCATCAAAAGTCAGGGCGAGGATGTCCTCTATGTGTCAGCTAAGGGCGAAGCATCTCCAAAGGGCCCAAAACGTAATGGGTTTCACAGGACACAATTTGTTTGATATGAAATGATCCTCAGCAGACACAAAGTGGCCCCCATTAGGAGCCAAGCAGATTAGCGAAGTCCTCTGAGGGTCCGTGGCTCAGTGTCAGTGGTGGAGGACCCTTCTTATCTTTCATTAAGCGCACACAGCAGGGCGGATTCAGCAGCCAGGGTTGGGGGGATACGGGGGAGTCGGGGTACTTTGAGAGAGAGAGAGAGTGAAAAGAAGAGAGGGAGCGAAAACAGAGATCGTGGCGTTTAAAAAATCATTTCCACATATCATAGCCCCATCTCTAATTCAGTGCAGGAAACGATGGAGCCGTGGGGAATGCACAGCATCTTTCTTTCCAAATGCCAAAATTGACCAGCAGGCACAGAGGAAATGAGACTGAACACAAACACACAAACACTGATACACCCATGTGCATGCACACACACTGGCAGGTTTGATAAACGCACGAGTGAAAAAAAAGACGGCAGCACGTGCCAAGTCTTGAATACAGACAAACACAAAACCCCAAAATGAGACCTGCTCAGACACACACAGGGGAATACCACTCTTAACACACATACATCCACACACCATGGCTATGGCAGCTTGCCATACGGGTTCATTCCTAATCTGTGTTTGTTAATGGTTGGCGTGTGCTAATTACTGTCACCGTGCACCAGGGGCCTTCGCTGGCCAATCACCAACTAGACTAGCCTCTGACCGGCCAATCGCTAGCCGGTCTAGCCTCTGAACCAGAGGGGCTTCTGGGAGAGTGGGACTTTCAGCGGCGGTGAAATTGGCCTTGGAACAGTTGTCTAATGCTGGAACATGGGGTGTGTGTCTAGATGTGTGTGTGTGTGCGGGAGAGAGATGGGGATGGAAAGAAAGACAGGGCGAGTGTGTGCGTGCATGTGAGGGAGATGGAGAGAGTGCTTTGTGTGTGTGCACATGTGAGCATGCGAGCTTGTCCCACTCTGTGTGTGTGTGAGCAGCAGACGACAGAGTGGAAAGGAAAACAAGGCCTGAATGTGGGCCAAGTCAACCACTCCACAGGCTCAAAGGCAGCAGTAATCCAGTGTTGACATGGTAATAGCCATGAGCTTAGTGTCAATTAGATAGAAACAATATGCTTACTCTACTGGGGTAAGTGGATAGTACCTTTTAAGTAGAGCAAGCCTCGCAGTACTAGGTTTAAGATGAAATGAAATGAGGCTGAGAATCTGAGACTTTCTAAGAAAGCATGTGTCTGCTTCTCTTACGTTTTAAAACTCGGACACCACATCTCTCAGCTTGTTTCTACCATTTTGAAATTGACACTCCGGTAAGTGACAACCATCAGTGCAGGATTTTAACACTATTCTCTGCTGGCATCATATTCTACCCTCAGAGGCTAGATGGCCTTATTACATTTTAGTCACCCAGAATGGTTTTCTGGGCCATGACAATCTCAAACCATGCAGGCCACCATCGCTCAGCATTGGTGAAAGAGGAGACATACAAAGGTTGAAACCATCTTTGACATTCCCGGAATGGCCCTGAAGCCACATATGAGGGAGGTGGTGCGTGTGTGTGTACGTGTGTGTGTTTGTGTGTGTGTGTGTGTGTGTGTACAGTACGTGTGTATGTTTGTATAAATGGCTGCTTGGCTCCTCTGATAATGCCATGGTACCAGCTGAGCCCAGAGGATATGAGGGGGAGAGGATCATGTGATTGGTTGATGTGTTACGCCATCTTAAGCGATAGTGAGAGTCCATTTACAGCAGTCGCCTACTGATGCTGCCCCGGGGGGGTATGAGGCAAAAGATACCTGCATGTAAACAAGGCATGTGATTAAAAGTGGAGATCATCCACACAAACATTGCTTATATATGCACATACTGGCAGCTTTATGTTTACATTACGACTTAAAGCACACTTAGCACACATGGCTCTGGAGATGGCAATATTGTACTGTCAGTTGATTGGCCCAGCACGTTGGTGCTGCAATACCTCAACAAATATTGAAAGGATTGCCATGATTTTGGTATATATTAGATTGATTGATTGATTGATTGATAATAAATGTTTTTTTATATAGTGTGACCACTTATCCAGGGGAAATTTTCAACATCCAGGGATAAGATAATAATCTGATAATTTAGTTTTTCTAAGGTTTTTGGTGGCTTTAAGTGAAGCTGCTCAACTACTTTTTGATGAATCGCTATGAAATTAAGTGCAAATATCAATTATCCTTAAAGAATGCATTGTACTCACCAACCTGACACTCTGGCTTGTATGTAGCTTCATCATTAGGACAATCCAAGTGACCATACCTACAGTCATTTTAACATAAGAGTGATTTGTAATTATTCATATCAATGTGTTCAATCGAAGATTCTCTGCATGATGGACTGCTTAAAAAGATGGATGAAATGCTGGCTCCCCTAACGTGAGGCCAAAGCGTCTTGATTGCCCCTAGTTGCTGCTTGCAGTATCAGTAATATAATCTGCCTATACTAGAAAGTCAGAGTACACGTCAAATACATTTTTCTCAAACATGTTTTTTGTCAGTTTATGTAGTTCCTATCACTGATATGTATGTTTAAGTGTTAATGTTTTAAAGACATATTTGATGCTTTGAAAACTGGGTGAAAGGTTATGATTGGCAGCTGAGACCCCCCTTGTTATTTGTCGACCATGTGTTTGGACTGGACCTCAGAACTGTAGCTCCATCCTTGATGACGACTGTGCAGATTCTCACTCCAAATGCACATGCTTACATTCTATATTCATTCAATTCACTTTGGAAAAATAAACGCTGGTAATTACATCGGTAAATGTTATAGCATTTTTATAACAAGCATGTTAGCATGCTAATGTTAGCAGTTGGCACTGCTCTGCCCCACAGAGTTGATAGTTAAACAAATAATTCTCGATTTCTGCTACATGCTAATACACAGACAAAGCTACATGTTCTACTACATGCAAATCCTTTCTCCCCCGTGACCAAATCAAAATGTTTGGTCAAATTAGACCCACACAGGTTGTTATAAAACAATAGGAACAGAAGACAGTACACAGGAAAATCTCCTTTCGTAACGCAGTACTACTATCCTTTTCTATAACTTTGTTCTGCTCTCTCTGTCCACCCATGTAATTTTTACCTATTTTCCAGGAGCTGCACTTCCATCTCAATGAATACCCAAGCTCCGAGTCAACGTATTGTTTGCTTAAATTGGAAGGTCAGTGGGGGGAAGCTGACTAATGTGGCAAACCACTTCAAAACCACTTTTCATCTCTTGCCTTCTTTCTTTTTTATCAGCCTCTCTATCATTTTCATTCGCCATGCAGCCCGAGAAGGCCCTTTCATCTGAGAGCGAGAAGGAGAGCAAAAAGGACACGCTCAAGAAAAAAAGAGACGGCGAGATGGTGATGGTGTTGGGGATGATTATATGTGAGCAGGTCTTAATGACTTCTCTCCTTCTGACTCCTCTCCGCTCATTATCCGACCAAACAGCCCGCTGCCATATGTGGAGTCTATACAGCACAAAATCGTCCCCACAACGGGGAGAAGGGGTTGCACTTTGTCGAACAATAAGGGAAGGCTTGCCATGCTCGAGAGTACAACTACGGCTGTTAGGAGTGACCTTGGGAGGGTGGTTTTAAGCTTGGTGGTAAATATGATATGTTCCAGCCTAAGTGAGGCTGTATTTATCTGCAATCTGAAATGTGGAGCCAATCTTTAACCAAATGAGTGTTGGACGAGTCCTGCACATGAGGTCCTGATCATGAAAGCCCTTGCAACACAATTCTGCATTCATTCACCAAGCACATGAAGGCTAAGAGCATCTTAGGAAAAAACACTCCCAGGCACGTGACTCAAGTCTTGTCCTCGTACACCACGTTTCTAGCAGCAGCAATTTTATTTGTGTGCCTTGAGTTCTAAAACAAGCTCGCTTGCTCCGTGTTTTCTCTTGAAAACTTAAGGAACAAAAGTTCAGCGCCAGTTCCTTTTATTCTTTCTATTCTGAAAATTATAGGAGCTTTCAGTGGGGTCACTGGGCTGCCATATGAATAATAGATTTTAATTGATTTAACCTGGTCCTGAAGTGGGCTAAAATGCAAACCCTGTCACTTTCAGAGGGCAGCGAGAGGGGAGCATGGTCCAGCACACATCTTTAAAAGCCCCTTGACGTGAGTCCGGGATGAAATATTTACGCTGTAGTGAGAACTGACCTCCTGCTGCAGAACCACGTTGTGATCTCCAATTGATTTCTGACAAGACAATTGGGGCGAGAGAAAGTGCAACGAGCACTGTCCGGCTGAACCCGCTGACAACACGCTGTGCTGGAATGACCTTGTGAATAACTAAAAAGCAGATCAACCACTAACTGTAAATCTATTTCGGCTAAAGTTAAACAGCTCCCTCTGAACTCCCAGTGGATTTCTGTGCATTAAGAGGATGAAATGTCTGGTGCAAGATATTTAGTAATGTGATAATATCAGTCAAGTGGACGTTTAAATGATGCATCTAGCATCCTGCCTGCTGGTCCTTGAATAGTCGAGTTCCCAAGAGTGAATGTTGAGGAAGGTTAATAATTAACACCCTTGCAAGTTGGTAAAGCTCTAAAACAATGTACCTTCTGAAGGGTTCTTACGTTATTATATGTTCCTTGAACTTTGACCCTTCGATTTAAGTATTCTGCGTCAAAAGGTTTAAAGTAGAAATTCCAGTGTTTTGCTTTTTCAAAGTCTGTTGCCGGCTGGATCCAACAACCACAGTTCAAATTATGTAGATTTATTCATAACATTAGCATGATAAATTGGGAACAAAATGAAGCAGCTACACTTGAATTATTAAGATTATGAAAAATCATAATGAATGCCTTGCTCTTGATGGGACTTGTTTTCCTGATAAACAAAGGCCTCTAATTACCACAGAAACATCTGGGGACTTTAGTAACCTTCATTAATCTCGCCCAATCCCACCATTCATCTCCCCGCAGAGTTTCACATTAGAAAGGATAAGTGCACCAGTGACACTGCATATAAATGCTTACCAGTTGACAGATACATTCTCTGCGGCTACTTTCTGGCATTTTCCCCACACCTCTGGGATATAGCCCAATAAATGCCTTCTGCCGGTGCCACATCCTCTGATCTCATTGTCTCCGAGCGTTAATTGCGAGATAGTAAACACTGATTACAAGTGAATTAGCTGCTGCTTCACACAGGCTGCTGCATTTTGAATTTTAAGAAATATGCGATATGAGGAATTCTACAAAGCTGGACATCGTAACCGTCTCTTTTGTGTATTCCCAAAGGCGAGAGCACTTTGAGTTCATCTTAGACATAGTAATAAATGTCACATTCAACCTGGCCTTTCACCACATATATTCAAAGTATTTTTTTCACACTTCACATCTATCCTGCTCTTCCAAAAACTATGGATTCTCCTGCTCTGATCCACCAGTATGATCCATCATATTTTACAGATGTTCTGTGTGTTTTCATCTTTGTGTGGGTCATTCTACGCGCTTGTGCCTTTGTGTCTGTTGGTGTTGCGTATGTGTGTATCACTCGCATGAGTGTCAGCCAAGGGTGGCTGTGTGTATAACCCCTTCGACCGGAGCCCTAGGCTGCCAGAAAACCTGGCTCAGACGGAAAGAATAGACCTGGGATATGAGACCGGATCAGACTGGGAGTGATGGAGGACCGTGACCAGCTGTGTGTGTGTGTGTGTGAGTGTGTGTTTGTGTACGTGTGAAGGAGGTGATGGAGGATTCAGGATAGGTAGTGTAGGAGTGAATATAGAGGTGCTGTAAGTGTGCTTTTCAAGTTTCAGCAATAATTTTGTTAGACAGCATGTGTTATGTCTTTGTAATTATGAACAGTTTCACATGATGGTAGTTGTGTTTCATGTATGAGTGTGTGTGTGTGTGTGTGTGTGTGTGTGTGTGTGTGTGTGTGTGTGTGTGTGCGCACGCTGCTCCCTCTCTGACCCGTAGGATGAGCAGAGGGGGGGGTGGGACTCCTGCTGATTAATGGGCCTGTCGGCACTCCCATGGTGGCACGTTTCCAAACTAAATTTGGCCACTGCTGGCTACCGGGGTCAGGTGCAGGCAACAGAGACATTAGGGAGGGCCTGCCTCACAGCAGCATCTCGTGGACCTCAGCACCAGGAGAGCCTGGAACAGACTGAGACGAGTCATCTCACTGAACCGGTGAAGCTACGGTTCCTAGTTGAAGTCTGTCATTTGCAGATGCATCGTTTATAGACTTTTACATTAAAACATATAAATAAGAGTAGCTCATATACAATGCAGAGATATTGTGAAATGTAAAAAGATGTCTTTTCATAAGTGTGTTTGTCTAGTCATTGGTGATCAGAAGTATGGTCTGCCTTCTTGCTAAAAGATTGATTTAAAACCATTATCAGGTCTGTACCAAAGACTATATAAAGATGTAAAATCCATCTCCACTTCCTCCCATTATCCAGAAATAAAAAAAACACCAGTATGAAAAGAACTAACTAAATTTTTTTTTAAATTTTTTTTGTTCTCTGACTTTTTACTGTGGTCCATTCCCTATCATGGAGGAGGCAGGATTTATGGCCTATGCTGCAGCCAGCCACCAGGTGGCAATCGAGACGCTTTGGCTTCACTTTTGTGTATCTCATGTCGTCCATCTTCATATACAGTCTATGATCTGTACCCTAAATATTAAGCTAAAGCCAATAAGTAACAAGCTCAGATTAGTATAAAGACTAGAATCAGGGAGAGAGTGTTAGCCTGGCCAGGAAGCCTATAGGGTGAAATATCCACATCACACCCAAGACTTTAGCTGTGATACTAGGATAACTATTTTAACCTTCAAGGACAAGTATGCTGTTTCCCCCTGCTGTCCGTATTTGTGCTAGTCTTAACTAATCACCCATTCAACCATCACCAATATACAATAATACTATCATTATGCTATTTATTTATTTATTATTATGGCTTGGCTGAACACTTATGATTATTATTTCTTGAGAGAAGTGCATCCTTTATATCCCAGTATGTCCAGCTATTCAACATTTTAAACTCTTTTATGTCATTTTTTTTTATATTTAAAATTGAATAAGTTCGATGCCTCGGAGAGTGAGACCATAACGTCTGTACTGGTCCCCGCTGAGGAGACTGCTGGGAGGCACAGGTTTCATTATCTTTTCAGATTTTCTGATTCAGTTTACAAACTCTGCTGCCTGTTGGCATCCATGAAATGTGATAAACAATTGTATCACTCTCAAAATTAGAGAGAACAGAGGTTTATCCAATTTCTCTTCTAGCGGTTCACTTTCAAAGTGTTTTATTTGACTTTTTTCTTGATCAGAAGGACAGTTTGTTCCGTTTCATCTTCTCATCAAAGCTGTAAACTTTGACATGAGGGGGCGTCGGAGCACTTGAACAGTTTGTACAGTGAATGTATAGGGCTGCACTGCTTTTGGCTCTGCTCTCTTCATGTATGCCTCAGCAAGAAGGGCCTCTGATGATTTCCCTTTAATGTCAAATGAATCCTTTTTGGGAATATTTTACTAACGTTGTTAGAATAACAATGAGGAAGCTATGTAAAGATCTGAGCACGGGTGAACACAGATTATCCATTATAATCTTTCAGCATCATTGTCTCATAACCACACATTTGAAAAGGATTGATGATGACACATACAGTGCAGAGTCGCCCCCAGACTCACAGCATCATGTCAGAGTGGTGTGAGTCTCAGTGACCCCTGGCGCTGCAGAGTTAAAGAGTGTTTGTGACTACCTGGTGGAAGGGCACCTTTCTTCTGCCTGAAACAGCAGAGCAGGCCTGTGACCTCGTGGACTCATCATCCTCTGGGCAGCCAGGGGGCAGCAGGGGCAGCAGGGGCAGAGCAAACCTCTGCATCCAGGAGCAAATCAAAAGTGTCCGTGGTCTTAAAATAGTTGTACAATGACATTTTGTTCCATTTAATCCATGCTGATGAAAGAGGCAGTTACCATAAACTGTAGACATTACCAACAGCATCCCACTCAACGCCACATCCATCCCCCACAGTGACATTTCCTTGTCCGTCGCACGGTGCAATCAGCACTACCCATTATGTATTCACCACGAGGTAACAAGCAGAACTTGACCAATTACGGACACAATCATAGACCCCACGGCTCAGTGTTTCTTTGTGTTTTCCCAGCGATGTCATGGCGACCTCTACAACGGACGGACGTCAAGACTGGTTGGCGGGTCACCCAAGGTGGGCAATGTGAGTACATAATTACAGCTTGGGAACATTTGCCCTTTGCAAATTGTATGAAATGCATAGTTGTTAATTGGGCCACTCTGGCATTTGTGGAGTTCACCAGGTCATCTTTTTATGTGACAGCCATTATCACTAAAGTGATAAGAGTGATAGGCCCACTCAGCTGCCTCTGGTTCCCTCGCTGTATCCACTGGGATTGGGTCAAGTTAAGGAAGACATTACCTAGTCAGTGGTACAGGTCATCGAAAGAAGCCTTTTACGTCCAAAAATGGCTGTTTTTGATTAGGTAAGATGTTACCATGTCAATAGGAAAAACCATTTTCCATAATTGTGGTGTGTCAAGGGGATGAAACAGAAGAAAAAACTCACGTCCACAGCTGCCTTTTAATGGTTTACTTGTGATCTTCTTGTGGTGACATGTTGTGACTGTTCTGATATCAAAAACTTTATTATTTATACTCCATTCTACATGATACTCCTTCAGAATCCAGTTTTAAAACACTCCTGATTCCACAGACCTTAATTGTCTATAACAGGCTGAGAGATAATGATTTAATCGTGTGAGAATTAAAAAAGACGAAAAAAACTATCTTGGAAAAAGAAACTATCTGCACTTGATTTTAATCAAAAACAGAATTCAGTAAAAGAAGGACCTTGGGTATTCAAAGCAACAAATGCACACCCCTCAGAAACCCTCATTTCATCATAGCAAACATAACAAAACATGCACACACACACATTTGCCTATTTTAAATCCGCTTCTCTGACAGCGACCTTCTGCCATTCCACAGACACCTCCCGGTTCACAGTGAACCAAGAATGTGCTAAATCCTCCTCAGGTGGGGGAGTCGGCCCGCCAGCCATCGGCAGACTCCGTTCGCATACAGACTGATAAATCTCTCCCCTTGTATCCACAACCCTACATTAAGTAAAGGTAGCGCCATCTGCTCCCTATTAATTCCCCAGCAGGCGACTTATCACCTCAACCCCCGTGACCCTGTGTGCCTCCTACGTCCTCCCTGCTCATCTCCTTCGCTCTCCTCCTCACTCCTCCCCCTGACTCCCTCATTCCTGAACCCCATTCATCTCATCCTCTTCCTGTTTTATACTCTACAGTTGAAGAGGTTTGTTGACATTTCATTTTACTCCGACTTAGAATTTGGATTTATATACATGGACACACACAAGCACACGTAGCATAACCTCTTGCTAACCGCTAAATTCTCCAACTCGTCCTTGTGTCCCTGTGGCAAGGGTTCAGTGGACAAGTCTGGTCCTCTAGGTCACTGGCAAATGAGAAGCAGAGCTTCAGGATTAGGAGGAGATGGCTGAGGGTTCAGGAGCCTTTCTCTGGCTTTGATTAGCTCCCTTACTTGATTAAATGCCCATCGTCGAGGAAAAAATATGAAAATTGGATGAGGGGAGAAGAAGAGGAGTGAAGGGTGAGACGGAGTCAAGACCATTTGTTTTCTCAGCTGGGGCTAGTTCAAGTGGTCGTCTTTTTGGAGCCCTCTTGCCCGGGTTCAAACATGCAAACACTCTCACACACACACACACACACACACACACGCACACACACACGGACACACACAGATACACACACACATATAACAGAGTTTTGCACACGTTTACACACTGAGATTATTAAAAATGTCAGAAGGTTGGCTCTCACAAGTCCTCCACCTTTTCCAGCCCCATCTTTCACTCGTTTGTTTACCCCTCATCTCTGTCTCTCTCTCTTTCCCTCTTCTCTGTTTCTCCCGTTCTCCCCCACTGTACACTCTCCCAGTCTGGGTCTGTCAGAGTAACCTGACTCCGGCGGCTTCTGACACGATCCAGACCGCTTGTAGCCCCTGCCCAACACTTTCACCAGCAGAGCCAGACAGTAAAACAACCAGATTACTACCACATGTTCCCTCCATCTCTCGCTCTCTCTCTCTCTCTCTCACACACACACACACACACACACACACACACACACACACACACTTTCTGTTGTTGGCAAGCATCCCCCACCTCCACCACTGCTAGCTATGGCTCAGGAACACAGGCCACACCAAAGACCCCAGAGCAGGGTAAACTGACCCGACTTGTGTAGGAAAAAGCTGGGTGGGGGAGTGGGAGTGGGGGGGTTTGACTTGTCTGCGTATGAGTGTGTGTAGTTATGGTAGTTCAGATAAATAGCAACAGCTTCAGACAGCAGATGAGTGAAGGAGAGAGGGGAAGAGGCAATGGAGGCAGATTCCCAAAGAAAAGCGTTGCACTAAGTTTTTTATTTTCTCTCACTTATCAATGACAGCAGATCAGCCGCAGGTAAAATAGAAAGGTAACTGCCATCTAGTGCTCACCTGATAACGTATAACCAGTCTTGGACAATAATGCATTAATGTGTTGTTCTAATATGATTACAATTTTAATTTCTGTTATTACCAAAGTTAGTAGTTTCAGCAGTTTGGAGTTCAACTGGTTTTCTGTGTTACCTGCAGATAGATAAAGATGTGAAATGAGTGCTGAGGGTGTTCTGTGGACGGACTGGTCTGGTAAACATTTTACGAAAGTAACATGTACATATAAATAGACTAAAATGTATTAAAGTAAAATTAACACATTCCGTTTCTACATGAGTAAATTGAGTACTGGCTTTTAAATATACTTAAAGTATTAAAAGTCAGAGTAATAGCCAATTCCCTAATGTAACAGTCAACTTAATCCAGGTGTTGCTGCACCAGAGATGATGCAGATGTGTTTTCCTCTCATTGAGGGAGGCGGGGTCTAATGTTACCTTCCGACTCTGATTGGATCGATTATTATCTCATCTCCTTATCGATCAGTTTTAAAATAAATAAAACAAACATTGTAGTGGAGAAAAAAGTACAGATATTTGCAGATATATGTAGTGGATTCAAAGTGAAAAATACCTGAAAATAAGAAGAATCATTTAAACTTAACTTAAGTAGTGACATAGTAATTGTACTTTGTTACATCAAACCCTTGACACTAAGAGCTGGAAGTATGAGGGAGCTCAGCTGTTGTCCCAATTCCTTCACAATAGTTTTAACTAGTGTCGTATTGATTTGTCTGCAGGATAAGACAAAATATTTTGTAACAGGACGTGTTTAAAGGAAGTGTCATGGGCAGGGAAAGAACGAGATGTGATGCAGATCACGTTAAAGGGGCCGATCACTTTCATCAAATTTGCAAGATTTCTTTTGACATTTTTGTCTACTGGTTTGATACTGGGAAACCCACATGGAGTTGAAGGTTGTTAAAACAGTGCAGCCTCAGGGCCTGGTCACACATGTTTCATTTCCAATCAGCGCGAGCGAGGAGGCGATTAAAGAGTTTCTCTCCTATGGCGAGACAAATCGCAGCGTGGCTTCGCGTGGAGTTCAACTTTGGTGAACTTTGGCCCACGATGCTCGCTTCACATTGACATATGTGTGAGATTGACTTCACAGGCAGATAGCGGAGTCCTGTTGCTGTGGCTGAAGGTCAGGAACAGTCACAAGGTAGTAACTCATCAATAGTTACATGTTAAAAAGGAGATTCAGTCAAGAAATGTTGCATTTTAAAAACGTTGCTCTGCTTGTTATTGATGGGTCATCTACAGCAGTAGTGATGTGATGTGGTGAGGCTGTGGGGTTGTTTGAGTGAACCTGTGATGATGCTCGGCAAAAGTAACATTATGTAGCTAAACCAAATCATTAAAAATTCCTCTTGTGTTTCTGCTGTAATTACTTCAAATAATCACCAACATTCAAGCTTATAACTGTAAAGCTTGTTGGCGTTTATCTGTAAATTATGCACAATCTGCAACACAACCTGATGTTCTGGGCGTTATCTTAAGAAACTTGCAATTACACTCTGTGTTCTTCTCGCTCAAATGAAGCAGCCGGTGATACAGCAACACTGAATTACAAACACACTGACTACTCGCACATTCTTATATAAGAGGTCATCCTATCACAAGTATCCCTAATATGAACTTAATGCGAAGTAATGAATCTGTTGGAGTTTCATTCCAGCATACTGGAAAGTTAATAAAACAATATTGCAATTGGGGGGAAAGGGAACCCTGTGGACCAAGCTTTAGATTAGGCCCCTAATGGCTCTGAAGCCGGAGGCTAAATTGAAATGTAAAACCCAGAGCGAGACCCTAATTCACCCTTATCTGTGTGAGTGACGAGCCTGCCTCCCCCGACTGAGATTGGGGCCATCGAGTTGGATGAACCGCAATTTGCTTTGTTAGAGGTAGGTGTGTATGCATGCGCGGCCCAGATCACAGTATGGAGATATAGAATGCGTGTTTGGAATGCATTGGAATAAATGAATGAGGTTCAGAGGCGCTCACTCTTCGTTTGTCCGCCTCTCATTCTTCACACTACTCACCTTAAGTGAAGATGTAGCACAGACTGACTCAAAATGGGAAAGGAAGGGAGAGAATGAGTCGGTGTCGCAAATACAAATGATGCAATAACACGTAAACACTTAAAAATAAAAAATGCGATGCCTCATTACTCATAATGGCTACATAAAGTGTTTACACAATGAAATGCCTCCACGCTGTCACACTCTTATTGGGTGATGTTGCATTAAAACACACACACAGCACATCCCACCCCTCCTCCATCCCTCCTCAGTCAACAGGCCACTCGTCCACCTGTTCCCATTATGTTACCTCGGTGATATCTCCTCCTCCTCGCTCCCCTCTTTCTAATACTCCTTCCTTCCTCCCCTCTCACCCTAATATCCTTCTTCTCCTTTATCCCTCCTCCTTTTACCACCACCGGCGCCTCCATCGCTGACCGTTCATTACCCTAATCAAATCCAGCAGCTGAACAACCGCTCACTGCCACTCCACGAGCTGGCTTCCATTTTTTTTTCTAAATCCCCGGACTCATTTGCATATGCGTCCAGTTAATTAGCGTGGGGGCGCAGGTGCATGGTGATAATCATTATTAAACATGACAGTCACCTGTGACCGCACTGCCCTCCCCAACCTGACACACACACAAACACATACACACATATACACAAACACACTCATATACACACACACTGTCTCTGCAGAAGCCTCAGCATCATCAATGAGCCCAACCCGTGATGATGTCATTTCCTGTTTCTGTTCCAGTGGTCAGCGATCATCCTGACCAGGTTTTTAGAGAAAGAGACCTGTCTTCAAACTGGTATCGTTTTTCAGCGTCCTCTGGCAGGAAGGTGTCAAACGGAAAAGAAATCAAATGAAAGGAAAATCATCCCCCCACTGAGAGAGAGAGAGTGAGAGAGAGAGAGGGAGGAAGGGAAGAGAAGGAGTATGTATGTGTTGGCCTGTTGACATCACTGGGAGTGCTGGTTCCCTCACTCCATTAGCCAGGCCAAGATTTTTCCTTTTGGCGTGTGCCAGTGTCAGCACGCCTGGTGCTGTTGTGTGCACATTTACATTTTTATTTGTGTGTTTCCCCATGTTTATGTATATGCGTGTGGAGGTCAGTTGTGTGTCTGCGTAGTACAGTATTTGCCTGATAATAGGTTACACTGTGGACGCTTGACGTGATGGGCCTTGACAGTTACAACGTACTTACAGGAGGCACAGCTTTGATTCCCATGGGTGGAGCAGACTTCCAAGTGGATGAATATAGGTTCAACAGTAGTTTTCACTTATATCTATAGCTGATGACATATGGTGTGTTGTAATTATTTGGTGCACGGTTACAGGCTGAACTCTTGGATTCCCATGTAGTCCCGTTTGGTATATTGTTAAAAACATAGATTCTACCCATTTGTGAAACACGATATCCACTTTCTACAATAAGAAACCGCCTGCTCCGGCTCATTCACTATGGTCACTTTTACATGTAAAGGTGCATGAATTAAATTATTAAAATATATAAGTGATATTGTCTTGTACAATTTTGTCTAAACGAGTGTTTCACACAAACAAAAATGTTACCCAATCTTAACATTTTAATTTAAAAGTAACATGAACTTAACATAACAGGGATTTGTAAATACAGCATGTGTCTCTGTGCTGGGTCCTGATCTGTGAGTAGAGCTGTACCACCCTCTGCTGTTCATGTGCTGAAATTGCAGCATCTTATTATTGGAAAGATTAAAAAACAATAGTTCCATGATCAATGCGATCCTATTTATCCATTGCTGATTTTTATGGTTTTTAAATCAACTATACACTCAAATCTCATCCTGTAATAACGTACATTATTGTGTAACCTGCAGATTTTAACCATTGGTTGGAAGTTAGACGTCTCTGCCTCTCAACCGGATTTTAACCTTGGTTAAGCTTTTTAAAGATGTTTGTTGTATTGAGTGTTTGATTCTCCTACTTTGAGTTTTAACATTGGGTTTTCCTTTCAATATAATTGTTTTTATGTACGATGACGATGATGCTGATGATGATGATTGTTGATTGTCTTCCATAATTTACCACTCAAGAAATGTATTATAGGGTATTGTTGTAAGAATGTCATTCATAATTTAGTGCGTTTGTGTGTATGAAATAGGTCACACAGAGTATGTTCATAATTTATTATAACCAAGCTATACAGCTAAATGTATTACTTTCATCAGTTGTAAAGAGTAAATTATAACATAAGCAGGGTGTTAACCCAAGTAAAACCATGGAATTCATGTCAAGTTGAGAGATATCATTGGAACGTATAAATAAATTCTGATCTGATTGTTTTGGCCGGAAATGTATGCATTTATTTTTCAAACTACCAT